>JAVFBZ010148861.1:0-41117 GCA_032466195.1 Katharina tunicata | reverse complement strand
GGGGGTGCTGCCAATGACTAACAAATAATACGTCTAAGAAACAATGTAATTACCTTGACAGATTCCACACATAATGGGGCATTCAGACGGAACGTTGCTATATTTGGTACAGAAGTGTTTTGGCCACTGCGTTCCACAGTAAAAAGGGTCCATCTTAGGACAGTTTTCTGTAAGATTAGATTTATACGTTGATTTGAATTTGTTAACAATGCTCTGTGATTCAGTTGTAGTTTTTAACTGGCAAAAAGACATTGAACTTGTGGGTGGTCAGGATAATCGATTAATAATTGATAAGAAGTAGTTGATAAGAAGTAAAAGATGGTGTTAATATGTTTGACGTCGAATGAACCTCGCCCATATGACTGTTTGTCAGCCGACAGACCACAAATAATCAAAATTTAATTGGAAAATAAGCCTTGACAAATAAGAGACAAGGACAACGAAAGATAGCTTGTGACATACAATAAGGTTAAAATTATACAAAATCGAAAAAAGTCCCTTTACTGGCAGAAATGAAGCCCCATGAAGCTTGTACTACTGTATCCCAAAAATAGAAAGAAAACACACACATTCAAAATACTTGTCTTTAAAGTGGTTGATTAATATAATTTCATTAATAATTATTGTTCATTAAATATATTAACATACGGTGCAGACCCAACAATAAGCATAGATCTGGTTTTGTCAGAGTGGGTAAATGACTGATTTGGGAAGTATTTGGGAGAGATTCTTGGTGGTAAAATTACTTATGAGCAAAGCTTTGAATGATATATTTATTCAGGGAAACAATAGGCAAGATTTGTAATTTTGTCAATAGAGGCTGGGTGTGTTTCAGACGATGAGATAAAGTAATGACACAGATAGCGCGTTTTTGAAGAGTGATTCGTGGTTTTAAGTGAGTGACATAGGTATTGCTCCAGAGGATGTTACAGTATGAAAGGTAAGGATATATTAGCGAGTAGTAAAAAGATTTATTGATGGGGCTATTATATAGTTAATTGAGTATATTTGGTAATATAAACTTAATATGCGTAGACCAGTTTAACCTATCATTGAACAAACTAACACGATGAATTTCAGAAACAGATATAGTTAAACGAGGACAGCGACGAGCAATAGATTTCATAGAGGGTATATAAGCATACATCTAGTTTTGCAAATTTTAAAGAATAATTTGCTAGCAGAGAGCCAGAAGTGGATGTTTTATTAAATAGAAAGACATTGTATTGACAGCTGTATGTTGATATTATTGAATTAGACTGGTGCTATTGTCAAAAAGATTGGAATCAAGTAGATTAGACGCTTTAGAAAGGTTATTCAGGAATAATGTGGGGCCGAGAATTGATTCCTGAGGAACTGAAGCCGTGGGCAATAACCATACACAACTAGGAAACTTACCGATTAGAGAAACGTTCTCAATGTATACTAATGCACTTGGCTTCTTACTTGTTTGGCATCGGGTTCCTGTGAATGGTCGTTCGCAAGAACAGGAGCAAGTCTTGGAGTCTAGTTTTCCACCATTAAGGCATCGCATTCCGGGGCAAATTTCTACAAAAATTAAATTGGTTATATTTAAAGCAAGCTTTTACTTAAACATCCTTATTAAAGTATTGTCATAGTTCAATATACGTTTTCCTTTATCTGTATGTAAGGAGCCACTTTAACTAACATTGGTACGACGAAGAAATATAGTACAAAACGATAAAATCCCCCAAAAATTCCTCTCTTACATTTTTCGTGGTGTGAATTCATGCGACAGTGTTGTAACGGATTCATATTGCTTGAAGTGGATTAATTTTCAATGACCGTTTATAGACTTCAAATTCTCCAGGACACCGTCTCAAAAAGGAAAGGAATTAGAGTAGTATGCAACAGTTTTGATGTTAGGGTTCGATTTTGGGTTAACGCTATTTCACTCGTATAATGACAAGGGGTTAAGAAACCACCGTTGACATCACTGGCAGAAAAGTGCTAGAAGGATCCAATATAGAGAATGCAAAGAGACAAAGTGTACAAATCCAGGCCTTCACTGCAAGATACCACAACAGATGTGTTTCTATCAACCGAGACAGCATCAGAGCATATTAAGAATCCACCAGTCCGGAAATACCAAATGATATCTCATATCCTCCAAAAGATATCTCAAATATCCTCTACACCAATTTACTTACATCTGGGGTTAACCTTCTTTAGTTATTTGCGGTTACATATAAACTACAGTATATTAATTTCAGTATAATCAATGATGCTTGGTCGGTTCTAAGAGGTCAATCGACCGAAAAAAACATAAATCAAGTCTTCGATCTTTGTAGCCACCTGTGCAACCTTCGTCGTGGCTTGTGAACAGGCGGCAAATGCCTTACGCGAAAGTCGGTAAGCATTTTGATGCATTTCCCACTGAGAGAACGCATATGCATGCAATTTGCTCTCTTGAAAATGCCCAAGAGTGCGCGAGTGAAATGGTTTAAACTACATTCTTACCTGTCCTACAGGTAACGCCTTCGTAAGCAGGTAAACATTCACAGATGCATATATCAGAATTGAGTTTCCCTTTATTCAGGCATTTCTTCGTCCCGCATGGCGCTTAAATAATAACAATGATACTTATGGATTAACTGGTATAATAAAGTTAACAACGATGGCTCGAAGTGCGGAAAACGCTTGGGTCAGTACCATGGGCATCAAGGTTCCATGGCTCCAAATCCTGCTTAAAAAGCCTTTTTTGTATAGATTATTTCCAAATCATGACTGTTTGTTTCATGACTGTTTGTTTGATTTGGGATTTACGCCGTACTTAATATAATGCCATGTGAAGTAATTAAGATATTAAATATTGCAACGTTTTCTTACATTTTGCATGGCCAAGGTGCTGTTCTTGTATTCATTACAATTAGTAATATTGATCGCTTTTATTCTACTGTTTTATTTGTTTTGCGTTTAGGGCCACTGATTAGTCTCCTTCGTGGCTGTGTGTTACCGTCTTCAATCTTCAGTTAAATAGTTGTATGTTTGTCTTAATTATTTGACAGAAGTACCCCTACTGTTTGGCGAAAATCGAATACTATTTATATGATCAATGGATTGAAGCAATACGATTTTATCTAAGTAATATAGATTTTAAGCGCCAAGTTCGGAAACTCAAAACAAAAATACGCCTTTATTTCAAATAGTTACCTGAACAGAGCCCACACATAATGGGACATGTCGTTGGCACATTGCTATACGTGCTGCAGTAGTCCTTCGGCCATTGGGTTCCACAATATTCAGGATCAAATTTCGGGCAATTTTCTGATGAAAAAAGCAATGAATAGGAAATACCAAGTTCATAGAATACCGCATATACCTTTCTTAGACTTGCGATGACTATAAAACCAGTTAAGATAATTGTGTCGCAGGATCATTTCACATATATAATCTTAAGTCATCCTTCATATTGTGTAGTAAAAATCGAATGTTCCATATTATATAACTGAACTAAAGCAAGTTGGAACTGTACAGAATTCTATTTGGTGTAGGAATTTCGGAGAATTACCTAAGGATTTACAGAATTGCATTAGTCTTTATTTAATAAGAGACAGCTTAATAGAGAATCCAATTATTCATGGTTTTGTTAACAATGTGTCATCTGTCCCTTTATGTAACTACTTGAAACGAGTACTTACTTATTGCGCAGAAGCTTCCGGTGTATAAGGGCGAGCAAGAGCATTGACACTTTTGGAAATTCAAAGTTCCGCCATTTTCGCAACGCACTCCAGGGCACTTTTCTGTCAGAACAGTGGAATCAACGGCAAACTTAAGATGGCGTCATTAGTCAACAACAATATTGATGTCAGTTTACTTTGAATAGACTTAAACTACCGTACTTAGAATATGGAGAATGTCAATAACATTTTCACCTGATAATACAAACACAAACAGCCTTAAGGCTTTTTTCCCTTCATAAATAGCTATAAGATTAAAAACACAGATGATTGTCAGCATCCATTCAGAAACCAGAGGCATTCTTGACCTTTGACACAATAACCACCAATCATACAGACAACAAGAGCATAGACAATGTAGTTTAAACATTAACACAATATTTCTGAGTTTACGTATTTCTGAGTTTATTTGTAATGTGTGGTCAACGATTTGTAAAGAAATCTATCTGTATGGCACATGAGCTATATGCTCGTTTTCCGAGTGTGTCATTTTCCCCCTATCCCTCTCTCCCTCTCTCTCTTGATTTTTGAAACAGACCATTGGTTTAAACTCGCTTGTTTATGTAACTGTTTTCTCGTTTGCTGTAATTTGTTTATTAAATTATTTGTAATTGCTCATACCTGTTTGACAATATTTCCCCTTGTATTCAGGTGGACACGAGCAGGTACATTTACTGGCATCCAGTGTTCCGCCATTTTGGCATTTCATACTATTGCATGGATCTACATTAAAACGATAAAATATATATTCATGTTTATTAAGAATTGTAAGTGTCGCAAAACAAATAAATAGAATAAATATCAATATGTAGATGTTATTTTATGCCACTTTGTTGTGTCCCTAAATCCTTTGCTAATATTAAAGAAAAGGTAAACCAATATCTATCATAATAGTGTTACAGCTTTTTAACTCATTACTCGAAACATTAATCTTTTAATCCCGTTTTGCTCTGAATTGAGTATATTTTAATAATAATTTAACGCTTTTTATTGTAATGTATAAATAATTTCGTGTTAAATCTTACTTAACTTTTTGTCCAGTATCCGTTTTTGTGCGGTTTTTGTTATTTATTTTGTTATTTTTTATTTTAATGAGCGTTTTTTTCCCCAGAGCATATATAGCATACCCTGCTCCATCATATTCGAACTGGGATAATGTTGCACAAAAAAAATTTATTCTTGAAAACAAAGTGCATAATTTTTCTACCTGTGCACAATCCGCACATTATAGGACATGAGGTTGGAACGTTGCTGTATTTGGTACAGAAAGTCTTCGGCCACTGTGTCCCACAATGACTCGGGTCGGATCGTGGGCAGTTTTCTGAGAGGAAAGAACATACATGTAGGCCTAATATTCAAAGCTTCAACCAGTGTTATAGTATTATAACTGTACATAATATACAGTAAAGATTTTTGTATAAATGTGGAGAAAGAAAATTTTGCTTGTGTTCACCGGGATTCGAACATATACAGCTGTAAAATACGTTTGATATAACTTGTTAATGACAGCTAAAATGAAGATGGAATTGTTCTCAGTTACGCATTCGTTATATTAATTAATTATGTGTACCTAAGGTAAGCTAGCACAACAATACATAGGTTTATTTCTGCATGATTTTACTAGAAAACTTAAACAGTAAAAGTTATTTCTAAATTTAAACAACACATTTTTAAAACAAATGTTTTTTTCCAATAAATTATTTGACGTACTTATTTGGCAAGTGTTTCCTGAGTACAATTTATCACAATGGCATGAACAGGCTTCCGTATCTAGCTTCCCATCATTCCGGCATTTCTTGCCATCACATGGAGCTAAAAAAGAAATTAGTTCGGTGTTCATAAGGGAAAGAACATCTACCGTATATCTGTGTGTTCTATCGCTTCTCTTTACTTCGTTGTTCAAAAGGGCCAACCACTTTTTTTCTTTTTATAGAAAGGAAATGAATTCTTCCCGCCCCCATTGTAATCCCCCTGCCCACACATCACAATAACCCCCACAGTACGGTTTGGGTAAAATTAGATGCCAATTAACAACTTTTCGATGTTTCTTCTAACTAACATTTATAGAATTTAATATAATAAAAATACGATTCTAACTGAAAAATCAGAAGTTTTGCTCGCCTGCAGTTAACAATTATTATTACGATTAAAGGAAATGGAATTATTCACCTTCCATCCAAATAAGAAATCACAATAACTGTTGCGGATTTTTTTTTTTTTTGTATGGAATAGCCAGTAAACTGCTAAATGATATAACACAGGAACAATTGTGAGCCAGAATATTTAGCATACCTTCACAAACTCCACACATTACGGGACAATCTGTCTTCACATTAGAAAACTTGGTACAGTACTCTGTTGGCCACTGCTCGCCACAATAAGCCGGATCGGGTCGCTTTTCACATTTCACTTGAATTAAGGCAAAAAATACTATAATAGTGGATTACCAGGCTTCAAAAAATGACTGTATGTTCAACTGCTACATGAAATTTAAGTTGTGTTTCCCTAGGTTAGCTGTGTATAAAAATAATCGGTGCGAAAATAGTTCATGGCATTAATAAAAGTTGAATTTAAAATTGTCTAGTAGATATGAATAAAGCGAGATTTTACCAGTCAACAGTTTTTTCGTTTTAAACATTTTCTAACGATTGTATTAGGATTCTTAGTTTCAAAATGATACTCTCAGCATTTTAGTAGATATTGTGCTAACATGATACTCTCAGCATTTTAGTTGATATTGTGCTAACATGATACCCATTTTTAACAAGATGTAATACGGCAATGCCTTCTGTTCTTCCAATTTGCAATATTCTTCCTACACATTGGTAATGGTTTCACAAGAACAATCTATCTCTAATCTGGACGAATACGGTATAGGCTTAACACTCACGTATTTCACATGAATTTCCGGTGTACGGGTATTTGCATTCACATGTACAAGTTGAAGTGTTGATACGGCCGCTGTTTCTACATGACACACCAGGACATGGGGCTGACAAAAACAGAAACATTGAAAATTATTAAATGTAAATTGGCAAAAATTGCTGTCTAAATTACAAATCAAGACATATTATAACGTTAATTTACATTTAATCGGTATTTGTAATTATTTGTACATGTGTAACAGTTAAAATATCACCTATGATGTTTTTTAATTTACTTATTCACTACATTCTTAAATCATTTCATCTCAATAATTTGTAGCGTTATCTTGTCCTAAAATGTATATCTTTTATAAAACTAAACGCATACATTTATGCATGTCTATTTATTCATAATAAAGAGCCGATATGTTTGTTAGCAGGGGCAAGTCTTTTTCTCTCACACTCGATTTTTGAAACAGAACATTCAATATCTTACTTTCCAAACATTGTGGTCCAAACCATGGTGCTGCGCAGGAACATTCACAAGTGTTTATATCCAGTGTACCGCCATTAAAACAGTACTTACTATCACAATCTGTACAGAAAAAGGAATTTCAACTCAATATATTTTGTACAATAATCAATATACTTGGCAAATGCCATTTCTTTGGTTAATAATCATCGTGCTTTAAAAACAACAAAAGCCAGACAATATTTAAAAACGGTTCAAATTTGACTGATTGCTTGATTGATTGATTGATTGATTGATTGATTGATTGGTGTTTAAGGCCGTGTTTAAGGGTATTTCGCTTACATGACGGAGGTGAATTCCAATACTGAAAAGCTACAGTGTACACAACATAAACCAAAAAGGGAAGTAACTTGTGTGAGCGTATATTCTCTTACCGCAAATTCCTTTTCGACAACTTGTTGGACAATCTTGGCACGATGGACCACTCTTATAAGGACGCACGATGTTTGTTTGACTGCGTTAAGAAAAAGATGTAAAACTGGAAGAAGTAGGCCTATAGTCTATAATATGTTACATGAGGATATAAATCTCTTCGCTTGAATTAAGTTGTCGAATGCTAGTGTTACCACAGAAACTTTTTTAGTGTTTTTTTTTTCTTCTCCAAATGATATAGTTATAGAGTAATATAGATGACAATTTGTTTCATTCAAAGACTTGTAGGATCCGTAAAGGAGTCCAATTCAATACCCTAAAGATCAGCACTATATTGTCAGCAGCAAATGGCAACCGTCAGCAATCTGGATCAAACGGCATCGTACTTAAAGTTCCAGTTGCCTGCGTGACATTAGTTGCAGACATGTAGGCCCTACCGCTGTCGCTTTGCGGAATGGTCACATGGGTCCGATATCAGGAAGAAACACCCCGTGGTGTGGTTCTGAGAAAATTTAGACAATTCAGTCTTTAGTGCACTCTTTGAGGAAACAGTACAATGACAACAACAAATACGGCTGATGATGGTAGGCTATTTTTCTCAATATCGAACAAAGGTACGAGCCTATTTTAGTATGTATAACTAAATGCAAATGACGAAGCAATGAAGAGGCTTACCCAGTTACATAGTTACATATGTAAAATGTCTCGTACTTAATGTTACATCTGGCAAACCCGCAACCAATCAGAATGGAATTGGATGTCATCATCTAAAACAACAATCAATATTATTCTTACCTGTATTCGTAAATTTTGTGCCATTAAAAAATTGGCTGTCAACAATGAAAGCCGGATCATACCTTAATTGCGAAGGCGACTTTGTCCACTTTAAACATATACAAATTACATCTGTTATTTCGAGGAACATTATTTTCTCCACCTTCAAGACAGTTTTGAAGCAACGTTACACCAATACTTTTTAGATGTTTAGTAATATAAATCTAACAAGGTGGACAGACTTCATGTTTGATTTTGTACAACCAGCCAAGGGTGGATGGGGTGAAGGTGTAAAGCAATCATATAAGCAATACCACGAACAATATATGCGTAATCTGTCAGCCGCATTACTGTTATTTGATCCATGCTTTCTGACTCTCTAAAATTCGAATCTAACCTGTGTGAAATGACCGATTTGTTCCAAAGCGTTTTCTCCAATGTAAATGTCCGGGTTTTCTCCGTACTTGTATTTTTGTTCCTCCTCGTACCATCCGGAGAGAGCAGCCTTCCAGCTGCCGTAACCGAAGGCTGCATTCTGTCCCGGCGTAAGTCCATACGCTGTAAGTATAAACTTTACATTGCTTATACCTATAGCGACTGAATAACAATCTAAAAACACATTGACTACATGGTTCAACGAATTGGCGACACCTATCAACGAATTGGGGATCCCTTTCCGGAGCGGATCTTCAGGTGACAACTGGTATCTCAGCATCTAAAGTACCAAAGTAAAAGTACGAAAATTATGGTATTTGGAAAATTGTAAGTGACTTTGAACAGACCATTTGGTTCAAATTATTATTAGTATCAACGTTCAATCATCATCGCAGTGAAAACACGTCTAATATGGCGTCAAAAGCCTTTTCTGGTCCTTTTATTCCTTGTTTTATATTTCAAATAATGCTTGAGAAATGATCTTCATATGGAAGATACACAGTTTGAAATATTTTAAGGACAAAATGAAATAAGATTTCACTTGATGTTATAATGGTTTCTTTGTTAGTTTGTTTGACTGGTGTTTAACGTCGTACTCAAAGGTATTTTATTTTTATGACGACGGATTCTCCACTTCTTAAACTGCTCTACTCAATACGGCGGAATACCGGGAGGAAACCTCGTAAAAACCGCCCCCACGATTGCCGAAGTCACCTCGTGTGACTCCCTCATATCCCTCAGGTTCACTGGGAGACTTGAACCCGTGCGTTACATCGAAGGAGGACCTGCAGTCAGACGCGCTAACCACTGAGCCACGGCGCGGGCCCTGTTATGTAAATAACCATCTAAATGGCGCCAGCAAAAATGCTGTCTGCATATGTAAGTCATGAATCGTCCACAACAATGTGCATTGCAGGTTAAGAAATATACGTAAATAATTATATATCTATGACGGATTTGCTACTCTTTACCTGGTATGTAACGGGACATATTCAGTGATTTATCGTGTCCCACAATGCATTGCTTTGCCCATTTCTCAGCTAGTGTTGCTAACTCGTCGTTCCAATACTGTAAAATATAATTTAAAAAGTATGAAAAGTAAAAATAAACAAAAAATCAGAAATAAGGAAACGAATTCATTTGTACAAGTGATTTCTTTATTTAAATAGGAGAAAACCGAAACAAAACTGAGTCAATTTTGATAGAGATAATCCTTTGGAAGGATTGCTGAGATAGGCGGTTGGCGCAATAGAGCGTCTTTAAGTGTCCGTGCCATAGGATCATGTGGGCTATGTGGAAGGGTACGGCGAAAAACTGAATACCTAACCATTCAAACA
Organism: Katharina tunicata; assembly: GCA_032466195.1. Classification (NCBI taxonomy): domain Eukaryota; kingdom Metazoa; phylum Mollusca; class Polyplacophora; order Chitonida; family Mopaliidae; genus Katharina; species Katharina tunicata. The sequence goes on along the minus strand of JAVFBZ010148861.1, from coordinate 31,102 downwards.
TTTTCCAACAGTCCCCCCTCCTAAATCAATCGGAATACAAACACATACTTAACTATTCGACAAAATACTTCACATTACTGTTCTGCACTAACCTAAATATGTATTTTATAATTATTGTGGTTTTTCACTTAAACGTTAAAAGTCGGACTTTTCAATGTGATATATATATTTTTTTTTAAAAATTATTGTAATACACATATTCCTCAAATACAATAGATGCATCCCCATGGGGAAGCAACACAAATAGCTATTTTAAGAAAAACTACTGTGTGTTGTTTACCATTTTCATCATGTTTGCGGCTTTTGGATATATTCCGGTTCTTTTGTTGTTATGGAAGTCAATTATATGCCGGATATCCGCCTTTGCTACACCAGAACTTCCCCGGATGTACAAGGGGCTATCAGGAGCACACATGGTACTGTTAACCACAGTTTCGTACCCGTTTGAGCAAGTCGATCCAGTCTGGAAAAATTACATATGCATGATAATGGAAGTGACGGATGACAAGTTCAACGGTTCAGCTTCATTTGCTTTCTGTGTGTATTGTTTATATTCCTTTTCTTTTGCAAAGGTTATTTTGTGTGCTATGAGCTAAAATTTATCCGAATGGATGAATAAAACCACCCGCGTGCCAAACAATTAGCCTACGACCCAAAACATACTTGATTCATTGGGCTTAGGCTTCCAGTGCAGGCTATGTCATGACACCTAAGGAGGGAAATGATACTCCCATGGCCATTAAGACAAAGGCATTTCTTAAAAAGATTTAAATCTCATCGGTGTGGCCCATCAGTTTATGATGATTTAACTACTGGTGTATAAATGCATTTTAAATACTGAACAGTGACTTGCATTACTTGTATATCGGAGTGCCTTCCACTGCAAAATTAATTTGACACCACCGCCAGAGAAGTGGAATTATTTTCAATACGACGTCAAGCACAAAATAATCAAACGCTTTGGTATTGTTTAAATACTACCGCGGCTCAGATACAACGGCGTTTCGTTGACTTATTGTAAAAATGGTCACAAAATAGCTATCGCTACTTGAGTGGAACAACATAAATAGACAATTCTTATTGTTTACTCTAATACCTGTCGTTTATCCATATGGCGTCCATCTGTTCCCTTTGAGATTTTTTGTAAGCGCAGGCCTGAACATGTTCAGAAAAAAAAAGATTAATTTACTTAATATGCAATATTTTATTTTTATGCTTTCCATATGGATAGAAGGCCTACATGGACTCGTCGTGCCACCAGAAAACGTACATAAGAGTGAAATTTCCTTTAGTACGACATAACGCAGCTGTGTGCCGGTTATGAAATCACTGAAAAGATAAAATTGGCTACCATGTATTTTAACCGACGACGAAAGTCAAACCAGATTACCCTGACTAAACATGTCTGAAGACTTTAAATAGTTGAAAATGACACTAAACACAATGAACATACATCTGTGTGGAAAACACCTTATATTTTTTTCACTTGCGACTTTTCGAGATATCAACTAAAATCGTGCCAAATCGTGGTAAATCAATTACCATCATTTATTGCTGTTAATTTACATATAATTAAGTATATATGCAAAAGCGATATGCTAATAAAATGATACTTGCAAAAGAAATAAAGTAAACATTGAACGAATCGATTGGGCACGAAGAAATGGCAGTGTTGTAAACTCACAAGAAGCAAATACAGGCTGACAAAGTATCGTGACGATGGTAAACCTCCACATTCCGCTGTCCGTCCGCGTGACAACGTCCCTGAAATAAAGGTTTCTGGTTTATTATGCTATATACTAACATAGATATATAGTTGATTTTGTTTGATTTGCTTTATTTATTAGTTTAGTAGGAGTTTGACACTGTTCTTAAGGTTATTACACTTGTGTGTCGTCGGCGCATATATTAAAGGTATAAGGAGCTGAGTCTGCCGGATGCCACCCCCTGGTAAACAAGACACTGGCATCTTTAATACGGAATTTCCAATATACAATACGGAATTTCGTTTGACATGTTTGTTATCATACGCTTACTTCATCACGGCAACCGTACATTTTTCTGATATGATTTCATCACTGTATATCCTTTAACTCCTATTATTGTTTCTTACTGTTATATCATTTGTTATCAACTCGTAAACTGGGCTTATTGTAGCCTGTCTGAGATTGAAGTCAAATATATCAATCATTCTCCAATGAATATGTTTTTCTTTTTTTGCATAGATATTCGATCCAGGTTTGGTGCCAAACATAACAATTCAAACTCGTTAGAGCAACTATGTCCTAGACACCATAGTAAAGTAGTCTAGTATTATGTTGAATGATTAGCATTGACTTAATATAACACACAACTGTTTTTAAAAAACTTTTCATTCGCTGTGGAGTCCTTGCTGAGCAAACAGTGCCCCGTGGAGGTCCTTCGTACTATTAGAATAACGAATTAAAAGATAAATAGAGCCTAAAGTTCAGATTCTTAAGTAGCCTTTTTTTCAGAGTGAACCCTTCCAGGTCGATGCTTTTCACTGATGTTGTCACGTGTTTTACACAATCGGTTGTTGTACATTGTGCACATACCATAACGCTAATGTAATTGACAATCGCTTATTAGAAACCAGATAAAGAATTCGCATTTTTCATTCTCAACATTGTGCGAAGAACATTTTAATAATTTGGACTGGTACAGCCACCTTCTGGAAAATTGGCATTAAATGTCTAAGGATAAGCTGACTTGAAAACTTCTATATTTTATTTTGTATTTTAAAGGGACTCGGTTTTCCAGTGCCCAGCCAACTGAACCACTGTGCTACTTATTTGTTCACCAGGAACCGAGTTCATCATGGCTACTCATCTCAGCTGTTGTTCTTCTTCATAGTTCACAAGTGCAGTAATAGTAACAGTGAAAAAACATCGAGCAGGGGTCGCACGCAACATATAGTCTGCACTGCCTCATTTAATGTATTCATTCATACCTACCATCGAAGGGTGGTAACAGAGACAAAAAACATTTTACAACGGCAAATGGCGACATAACAACCACTACTTTTCATATACACAGACAAAACATTAATTGGTGTTATTTTACAATATATAAAGCCCTATAGTGCTCTATGAGCTGTGGGGCACCGTGAAATCGGCCAACATGGCTATCACTGCAAATAATTTGGACGCTGGTCGCGTAACAGCACTATTTACCCATCATTGCAAAAAAATTGGACGACGAACGCGTAACAGCACTATTTACCCGTCATTGCAAATAATTTGGACGACGGAAGCGTAACATCACTATGTATGGCAAAAACACCAATAAACAAACAACCTACAATTTATCATCAGTATTGTGGGGGCTTGCAATAGCATTGTCCCCTAAACATAATTTCGAGCTTTGGAAAACTTTCAATGTAGGCTACATTTGAAATTTGGTTAAGATAAGTGGCATGCTATAATTAAGCTAGTAATAACGTGTGAATCGAGTGAAATAACGCGCCGAAATATTGAGATCAAAATGAGTCTTTCGTTCGAATCGTTCCTCTGTGTAGTGTTGCTCTTAATTTCACTATTTCACCGTTCATAAATCTTTCGCATGCTTACTTTTAATTTATACACATCGTTCGACAATACACAAACTACGCTTCCCTGTCAGGTAATTCTAATGAGAAATAAGTTCATTCGTTTGGTGAGAGTTCATTATAACAGAATAATTTGATCCTAGTTTCTCGCATCGAAATATGCAATTTTGATGAAAAAAACCCAGCATATATCTGTTTATTTTCTTTTTTTCCCCAATAATTATCAATCCACATTTATATATTTTACATCGTTTTAAAATAAATAACAACATTTCTGCCTAAATTAAGTGCATTTTCCATTCCCTAAGCGTCAGCGCAGCTTGCTCAGTTCTTCCTCTTTATAAAAATATATATCAGCGAACGACTAATAATCTTTCAGGCATCAGTTTAACCAATTTGACACGAATATAATAATATGTCGTGCATGAAAACCTATTTGTAAGTTTGAACTTCTTCAGAATTGACAATTTAAAATCTAGATTTTTAGTGCCAAAGGGTGTACAAATATTTACTAAATAATTTGTTAAACATTTAAAATATTGCAATACATACCTATGTCCTGAGTTACGGAAAATACTGAATCGGTAATGAGAAAGTCATATTTACAGTGCGAGTTATATATAAGTGTGGCTTACATATATAATTGCCACTATGAGACAATATTGGGAGGAAGTACATTATGCACTCAAGTCGAGTTATCGTTCTTAATCATCGCCTTTTGTTAGAGATGAACATGTTTTAAATTACACGCATGTTTGCGTTTGTTAGTTTCTACCTGATCAAAGTTGATACTCCATTCAATGAATGGGCTGGTCAGTAACTCACTGTAGTCATTTTCCTTCTATTTCTCGTACAACTAATGCACTGGAATTACGAGTTTCAGTATTGCCTCGGGCAAAATATAATAACACAAGTATTTAAATAACTTAGTCATATCTCGTATTTGAATTGAGGGTTGATATTGAGATGCTTGGGACAGATCATTAGTTGTATGGTCATTAGTTATAAATGAACATCGCAATTTGTTACAATTAATCCTGCCAATATTATTACTTTGTTTGTACAGTGCGTCATGTTTGTGACTAAGTCCCCGAGAGCACCTTGGAACAGAAACCTACTGTCAACCACCACCAACAATTCATGCTAAGAACAGAAAATTTATCCTGCGGTTACTAGAACAAAGTAATATTTATCAACAATCGAAAAAATGAAAAGAGCGAGAATTGCTGTTTAAACAAAGAAACAAACGAAACAGAAGTAATGAAATGTGAAATTTGTCAAAATACCTGAAATTGTTAACATATTTATCAACGGGGAAAATATAGGGATTAAGGAATCCCAAAAATATTGCGAGTTTTGATTTTATCGCGTAGTCTGTAAATCACATCGTTGTTTTAAAGAAAAGAAACCATGGTATTCACTTGGCAAAAGTTTGATTAACTACTGAGATAAAAGCAATTGAATTTTGCCTTCAAACGTACCAAGCATTTGAGAACATTGTGAGATACACTAGACATGTATAAGTCGTTCTGTCGTGAGCCTCTTGAGCTCAGTCGGTATAATAGCGCTAGTCTGGGTTCAAATCCCGATGGTGTCATGCAAAATGTCCCTTCTCTGTGTTATATTATATTAGAAGTATATATATTTTTGTATAAATGTAGAGAAAGAAAATTTTGATTGCTTCCACCGCGATTCAAACTCGGGTCTCTGGCTAGCAGGCCCAGCGCTCTAACCGACTGAGCTACATATATTTGCCAGTACCAGATTATCAGACTTACCCAAAACAACAAACACATTTGTGGGTAATATCTAGATAAAAAGACACTCTTTCTGTGTCCCTGTGTCAGTGCTAACCGAAGAGAAAGATTCACAGCCTTTACCTGGATAAAACTTCGTTCGTTCTACCGTGAGCCTCTGTAGAACTGGGGTTAATTCTAATTGGTTGCATTTAATGATCGACTGATTGGGGTTTTACTGCAATTAATCTCTTTTAATTTAATTCTTCTCCAATGACAGTGTCCCAGCTCCGTGGGTATAGGAAACCCACCTTAAATAACACTTGCAGAATAGACTAGGGCGTCGCTCGACGTATGGGACTCGAAACAGACGCCTCAACAGATCAGCTTACTAACGACCTTTTCCAGAGAACACCCATGCTGCCACCCACCCACCCGCGGCTACATTAAGATTATCATTGCCAATGAGTAATCCTTCCATTTAACAGTACGCCGTTGTGTGTGGGTTTTGATTTTTCTTTCTGTTGTACTTCAAAATTAAGATCCTTTCAAACCACCTTTTTTCTTTATCTAGAATTTGACACAGCCATTAGAAATGGTAATGACTGTGTCAAAATTCTAGATAAAGAAAAAAGGTGGTTTGAAAGGGGAGTTAAAGAGGCTATTTGGGCCAAAAAAGAGCAACGTCATTAAACCGTAATGGTGGTTTAAGATTTGACCTTTCGAGGGCTCGGGACAGCTCTCTCAAATGTGTTTCGACAAATTATAGAAACAATATTTTTCTATAGACATATCAGACTTGGTATTTGTTTTTCTCCAATAACTAAGTACCAATTCTTTAAATGTTTACTCAGAAATGTCACAGTTGTTGACTTATCCTGTGTAAAGCTTAACTAAATAATTTTATTTTTTAATTGTTCTTAGTTGAAACAGCTTGGATAGGTTTGAGTGAACATGTACATTGCAGCTTTTATTAAATTTTACTCACACCCAAGCTGGTAACTATGTACATTGTCTTGTGGATATAGATAAATGCAAAGTGTAGCAGGTATTTGTACTCTGTTGAAGGCTCCAGGTTGGAGTTACAACGTCAGTGTTAATAAAATCCTTTGTCCAGTTGACCAGATTTATGCCTATTATTGTATCAATCAAAAACCTGGATGTCTGACAACCTACAGTTTTATCCATATAGATTTGACTATTGTGTGAAAAAAATATGTATACATTAGACACCACAGTACATATACAACACTAAAAACAGAACACCACATCAAATCAGCTTCCTGATGCCCTTTAGCTTTATGTATATTAGAATTTCTATCACAAAATTCTGGGACGAACCATCGTTATGTCATTTAATCAGGATTTGTGGGTTTGGCAGAAGTTTGAGGTCATTTCCCTCATGACAACTTGCCAGCTCAATGGGTAATTAAAATCCACCCTTGCTGTCACTGGTAACAAAATAATGACTTAAACTGGAAGTGAAATCAGACACCAATTGACACCGCCACAAATCAACAACCTGATTTCCTTAACCTAGTGCACAAGGACACAGGAAGGGCCAGTTAACCACCCTCTCCATAAAGATGTCTTTATGTTTTATGAAAGCAACAATGGTCGGAATACTTAGAAAAAATATTTATTTTATAACAAAACCATTAAACATGTTAAAATAAGACAAATATGGAATAAAAGCCTATTAGAGAAATATTTCCTGAATGTTCACCACAATACCAGTGTTCTCCACTTACTGACACAAATTGATGGATGGAAAAAATAATATCAGAAGAAAAAACGAAACTGATAACCGATTAGCAAATATTAATTAAAAGTGATAGATTTTGTTTAAGTTCAGTTTCTGTTCATACCACATGTACATTGAAGGAACATTTAGTTAGATAATCAAACAGTAATGTGTTATAGTTAAATATAAAACTTGAATAATGCGTTACAATATAATTAATTTCGACACAGTTCTTCGATTAACTGTTTAATGTTTGGTTATCAATGACAACAAAGGGGTAGAAATGTTTTTCAAAATTGGGAGTATGTATATAAAAAAACAAAATAAAATGTCTCAGATCTGAAGAACAGAAAAGTCAAAAAAGGGGAGACTACTTATACAGCACAGGCCACAACAATTGAGAACAAAATCAGATCAAAATACAGTAGAGTGTTTAAACAAAAAAACGAAAGTCCATAAGTTTATATGCTTAATAAAACTTTGGAAATGAAAATACAAATGCTCGAAAACATAGTGTTAATACAAAAAATGATTTACCCCCTCATCTTGTTTGCAATTAAATGTCACTTAAATTGAACTACTGTAAGTAAAATGTATGGTGGACTTTTCATGCTGCATTTGTTGTGGAGACCATACTGCTTGAGTAAATGAATATTTATATGCTGAATGTTTAAATGGTGTGGGTCAGATACATGTATATAACTTTAGTCTGTATATTTCTACAGGTACAGTTTGTTTATATATATCTGCAAGAAATACAAAAATAAACCATGGCATTAACAACCCACCATACATTTTATTAACAGTAGTTCAATTTAGGTGGCATTCAAAGGAAAAGGAGAAATCCTACACCCCCCAAAAAAATTGTGTACAAGGGGATGCGACAAGGGGCTATTATTGCTTAGCATAATATGTCTTAACGAATACTGTCTTCATAAAATTTTACACATAATGTTGGATATTGAAACTAAAACTTAATATCTCTGTTCATATGAAATGTAGGACGTATGTGATAGTATTCACACAACAATCATTTTCTCAGTTTTACATTAGTTTTACAGAGGTTGATATCTTTATTACTTTATGCATCTAGACAGAATATATCAGATCATATATTAGCATTGAGTTTTCTGATATTTATGTTATTAATATTAGGATCCAAAAATGATACTTTCTATTTATTGTCTTAGTTTGGACAATTATCTTGCTGAACTCTTTTGAAGTTGTTTGGGTTAACATCATAAGATTTAAACATATCATAAATCTCGGTTCTCGTCTGGTCACTGAGCACTCCTCGCTTTCTTGTCAAAATCCATGCAATCGCTAGAAAAGAAAGGAAAACACTGTAACTTATATAAACAACATTCATTCAACAGCAACAAGTTTTTCCATGTATTGTTTTTGTCTCTATACTACATCAGATAAGGTACAGCAAATGGTTAAAGTGTAATTTATTATAACTTATTTGCTTAGGTCTATTGATAACTTGGCAAAAGTGCCTGAAAACGAGGCACCTTACAGTTTTTACAATAGTACTCATGAGTATTTTTCTTAAACTAACTATTTTTAAAGAGAGAGACATACTCCAACATAATTATGCAAAACAAAAACACATTTCCCTCCAGGGAAGAATTTGCAGTTTTGTAATTTTTTTTCTTTTTCAAACTAGATTCACATGAAGTTAACAACATTTCTAAGCCTGCCCATACATCAAAATTTATTTTATTAAAATCTGAAGTCTTACCTCCATGGATGTCAACAATCTTCAGATCTAATGCGGTACAAGACCACACCACAGCATAACTGTCATAATCAGTCTGCAAAACCCAGTAGTTTCCCTTGGCAAATGGCCCTGGGTAATAACATTAACAATTTAAGAATAAAAATGTTAAAATGAACAAAAGAAAATATCAAGCATTACTGTGGATTTATCGGATAGCACAACAAATCGACTTCCTGATTCCCCTTAGCTTGGAGAACACAAAACATTTACCCAACGTTCATATGACAGTAAATGTAATGCTAGCAATGATAGAGGCTAATTATTTATTTGCTTGATGTATAACACCTTAATATGGGATATTTTTCATATTTAATGATCAGTGTTTTAAAACCAACTGCCAGCAACTGGAATAAAAACCCTTTGATAGGAAACTTTTTAAAAACACAAACTACCAGCTACCAGAAACTGAATAGAAAACAAGGACTCATAGCTTTCATCTAACCTAGACCACAGCCCGGGTTTCATTAAGGTGTAGAGCTTCATATTGAAGTTCATATAATATTGAAAGTAAAGAAGTAAAACTGCTCACCTCCAGTTCCTGGGAAAGACACCACAAGCTTGGCAGGCACATTAGGATTTGGAGCGTAGGCATCACCAACAGCCGACGTTCGTTTCTTTGTCCTGCAAAACGCAAAGAATAACACATTTATGGGATAATCAAACAATTTATTATCTACATCATGTTTAACATGGTTCTTTAAGTCATGCTGCTTATTTAATTTATTCATTAACTCCCTCCTTTTTTACTTCTGCTTTCAAACATTTTTTACATATATGACGACATTACATAGTATGAAGTATGTCAGTCTCTCATTTGAATCCACATACCCAGCGGCGATGTAACATATTTGAAAACTGGCCTAGTGGATGTTTGATGAACAACTGGGAAAAAACCTCTTGAAAACCATTACACAACAGCCAACAGTCATCTGCCTTATTTGATTGTTTGTTCAATTAGGGTTTTACGCCATACTCAATGCTATTTCACTCATAGGATACAAGTTCAAACAACATTAGGTGACACTGACAACACAAAAGACGCCACAATACATAAATTACAGGAAGAAAACAAATATGACACCACCACAAATCAGCTTCCTGAAGCCCTTTAAGCTCAGAAATCACCACAGCTCAGGAGGCACCCATTCAACCACCTGCAAGACTTAATCGACGATGCTTTGTTGTGGAACATATCTTTGGTAAACCACCGCACAAAATCATTCAACCATACAACCATAGTTTGAGTGAAATTCCTTGTGTTGGGGAGAAATTTAGAAAATAATGTATGTGTCTTATGTAGTATTTTGAGAGTCATTTATGATCTTATGTTCTTCAGAAATTAAGCAATTTATCCTGGGGTGACTCAATAGCATACTGTCATGTAATGTATTTGTCAGGGATGCCTTGGGGGTGTTTGGTAAACAACTGGGAAGAAATCTTATGAAAACTATCTCACCATCTGGATGGCCTTGTTAGTGTATAGTTAACACCTGGGATGAACACCTGGAAAACCAGCTCACTGTGTCAAAATGGCCATCAGCAATTTTACACCTGTGCTGATTCCCTGAGGGTTTAGTGAACAGCTGGATAGAAACATCCAGAATACCAGGCCACAACCGCCATAGCAATGTTACTATTTCAATGATGGTGCCAACCTAAAGTGCTGAGAAAGTGTTAAGTAAACAACCGGGAAGAATTATACTGAAGCCACCTTGCAAGATTTATCCTAGACATTGTCACACAGTCCAGTGTGTTTATTTTCTTACCGCTATTTACAATGCTTACAAAATTTCACCAAAACAATACACCAATTCAAATGATTCAATATTAAGAAAAAGTGGATTTATGGTAAATCTTAATTACCATTTATTAATTCCTTGGTTCAGAACTCCAATATGGCCATTGGGCTTAGCTGTGTAATTGGCCTGTCCACATGTACCTCCGAGTTCAAATGCAGCAAAGAAACGTTCATATTCATACCAAGTCCCCAAATACTGAGGAGAAGAAGAAAAATCATGTATCACAGAGACTGAAAAATGGATTAAACATAGCCTAATAAATCCGACCTTAATGTAATTTTAAGGTCTGATTCATTAGGCTAGAGGAAACATAGTCCGGGTGATCAGACATCTGAAATTTTGATTATGCCGGACGACGAAAAACGAAGTTAGTTTTTGCCCGACAGAAAATAACTCAAAAACTGTAACTCCTCGGACTAGAGGAAACACAAAGTGACTATACTACTTTACGGTCATTTTCATTACAAAAAAATATGACATCCATACAAGAGCTTAAATTCACAAATAACGATATATATATTTATATAAGGATACATATGGTAGACTAAAAACGGAACTGACAGAACTGCATGATGTCTGCATCTCATATCTACGATTTACACAACTACAACATTTAACTGGCTATAGTTTTTCATGCATAGTAGTTTCTTGAGAGATAGTGACCATTTAAATGACTGAAATGTGCAGGTCCACGTGGCAAAAATAGGCCTACATAGCACAACGATATATTATTCACCTTCTTGGAGTTAAAGTTGGACTGAACTTGAATATCGGGACATTTACCTCTCCCCGGCACCTGAGCGAAAGACAGGCCGAAACAAATGACGAGCGTCACGAGAACATACCGGTACGATTTATAAACCATAATCCTGAAATGTTCGCTCTGCTGTTCGAAACAAGTTATGGGCTATGAGCAAAACTTCACCAATATCTTCTAAGACTGTGACGGATTTCACAAGTGGCTGGAGAATGGCGCAGCTTATCTTAAGTACATGTAGCTGTTGTATAAGTTCTGATTGTTAAACCCACTGATTCACGATCACATGCCGACATCAACAAGCATGTCACGTGCAGCAATCGGCAATAAGGGAGATCACTCTATTGGCACAGAGCGTTACATTTTCTGACCTCCAACGTTTTGGTCTACTTGTTAAATAATACGCTCCTATGCAACGGATAATGATACATAACATCTACTACAATCCAATACAGCTAGTCTGTAGTAAATGTATGTAGCAATAGCCGCTGCGTAGGAGCGTAGTTAAATAAATCAATAGACTGTGTGTTGGACAGTCACCTGGCTTGTAAGCGTTGGACAGTAAATAAAATATATTATGAAAAATTTTCCATTTTGCATGTTTGCGACACACACAAAATCGAGAAAAATGAAAGAAAAAAAGTAAAGAAATCGGTTTTATTAAAAATAAATTGAATTTATACCTACCTCATTATATAATAAATATACACAGCTACTGAAACACAACGTCTAGATCACTAGGGAACCTATCCACACCAAAATCATTTTCCAGAAAAACGGCTGCATGTATTTTCCAAATTTGGACAAATTTCACTTTTTTAATAAAACCGATTTCTTTAGTATTTTTGTTTTCGATTGTGTCTGTGTCGCAAACATAATAAACACGCAAAATGGTAAATGTTTACAAGCGTATTTTACTATCCAACACTATCCAAGGTTCTACGAGAAGAGCACCAGAGCTCTTAACGTTATCGGATTCCGTGAGCTAAGCCTGTAAATGATAAACCCCACATATAGCGCAATGCTTCCAGGACATTTTAAGATCATTTTATAGTCAAGTTATATATGATTATTACTTCCGCTCGGTCATAATTCGACATATCAAAAGTGTGATAGACTAATGGGTTTATTACCAGCTCTATACGATACTCTTTTCAGATTGTGTTTAACCTGTATACCTAAATATCTATGTGTGCTATATATTCGCCACATGTGTTTTTACAATTTACCTGTCATCGTCTTTTCTCGAGATGGTATTGCTTTAAATTGTTTGTAACTCGAGATAAAGATTTACAGTACCTAGAAACTTGTCTCTGAGAATTTATCTAGGACATGAAGTTGTATCGCTATCGCTGTGCCAGTGTAATTACTCTTGACAAATACAGAGATACAGATAGAAACTCAGCTACAATATCATATACAATAAACATTTAAGAACACATTAGATTAAAACAAATAATTAAATTGTCACATTATTTATATTTTTTATTAACGAAGAGAAAGATAATTTTGCATGCATCCACGGGAATTCGAACAAGGCACTACCGACCGAGCTACAGATGAACGGCAGAAAGATAACAAATTTTCATCCAGATAAGGGCTGCGAATCTAAATATAAAAACCACAATTGCACACAAATGTATATATATTCTCTTTGTCTAAGAGAATGTCTATAAAAGTCAATTCACAGTTGCACGTGCACTGAAAAAATTGGACAGGTAGATTATTATTATCCAGCAACAGTAGCACGAACTAAACAAACTTCCTCGGGCAAGCTGACACTGTTGACATTGGATTCAAAAACGTATCTACTCTCCCGGATTTTGTTGTCATTGTCGGCCCTTTCTTTCATTTTTTTGGAGGACTAAAGGCGGTCACAAAGCGAATTTATTCACACCCACAGCTGTACGTGCCGCGCGATTTCGCTTTCAACGATGATGACAGAAGGTTTGTACCCAGTACATGTTTAATGCGAATTCTGTGAATCATCTCGGCTTAGACAACGTTATTAAAAAAGTAAACAATGCTGACGTTAATGAAACTAAAATAAACGTTATAGGTAGCCGAAAATTACCTACGTATACTCCGCTTCTGACCCTCAACCTTAATTCACAACGTATGTCACCCTAGTTAATCCAGCGTTGGGGTCAGGTACCATTTTATTTAGGTACGGGTTGACATAAACACAACCTGAAAAAGTATCGTTTTGAGTAAGTAGTATATACGGTATTAAGTATATTAAATCCGATTAAGTAAATGAAATACCCAATCAACAAAGAGACTTTCGCTGAAAATTTAACACCATATGTGTTAGTGTATATGTGCTGGTTTATTCAGCTTTGATCAGATTAGTTCATAGATATTGGGTTCAGCTCAGTTCATAGATAAGAGGTTACAAATTTGATAACTAAGCGTATTGGGTGAGCCGACACTGTGTGAGTTACGCCCAAAACATTTACGCGAATTATTATAAGCATACAAAGCGGAGGTAATTCCTTCACTTCGAACCTGAAAAAGGTAAGGTATTTTTTGTCTTCTTGTAATAATTTGAAAGTTGGATACCTTGGTATGACGATCTGTCATATTGCTGGGACACACGTTACGTGTACTGTCTTATATTTTTAGATACTAAATATCATTTAATATACACAAGATTCAAGTATTTGTCATAAATGTAATACATGTAAAACGACCGAAATTACATTTCATCATTATATAGGGCCTGTAAGTCACGTCATGTGATGCAAGAAATTCACGAGATTCATTCTACTTAGGGATACAAGCTACTTAATTGTGTACTTACTGTCATAGTTGAATATATGTACGAGTCCATACGAGTTTTGGTGTAACTTGATCTTCAGAATAAAAAATGGCTTGAACTTGAGTAGTTCGTTACTGTGTTAATCTGTGTAGATGAGAGGTCGTGTTTGACCATCCGTTACCACGCGGGTAATTAAAAACCAGAACACTTACAACATAAAGCGAAGAGATCAAGAGAACACAATCATGGCGTCCAGTCCTATATCATTGCAGCTAAAGCAGTAGAAAATACCTTTCTGAAAGACCGTTATTCAAAACGTATGGCCAGAGTTTTAGGGTGTATCTGCGAGTCAAGCAGAAGAGCCTATTCTTTACAAAAACATTCACATCTTAACATATTATTTATGAAAATTGTACCTTCTATATCAGCTTTTCGAAGCCATTAATAACATGCACCAAATTAATTCTGCTCGGAACACAAGCCAAAACCAAGGCGGGTTTAAATACTTCAGGATACAGGCATATAATAGATACCGGTAGGTTTAGTATTGTTAGTGTCAGTGCGGGCTGCATAATAACACTTTAATAGCTTGTTTAGATATTCTATTCGTTACATTAATCTATTTATTTTTTAGAAAATCTCATTAAAGATCGACTAAGTATAAGCGTTGGGTATATTCTCAGGAACGGCGATATATAGGGCCTGGGAGTGACGTCAAGTGATCAGAGAGATTTCACAAGATTCATTCCCGTTACGTGATTTTTTATATATATAAAATAAAACGAGAATTTAATTATGTGACAACTGTCCCGTCCGGCCATATAACTGAACCCAAAGCAAATGAAACAACATTCAGACAGACCACGTGCCCTTTTAAGCACGTACCCGGAAATCAAATATAAGGAAACGAGGCCTACATAGCCTATTGAATCTGATACAGATCGCATTGGTTCCCAAATTGATCAATCAATTTAGGTTGATCGAAGAGGCAATAAAAAATGGTATGGCTTAAGAGTTTCTGTTGTCGAAATATTATTGAAATGGGATAAATTTGATGCACTGCGATTGGTTGACATCTGACTTTTGACAGCAAGCAAATTTCGGCTTTACTAGTATTATATATGACAGTTTATGGGCTAACTGACATTTTGCGTGTGTTTTATGAGTTTTTAATTTAACCATGAAGGAATTTATGTTATACATAGACGCAGTATCATGAGCGATGTGGCCTTAACTGACTTCCATAGCATTACTCTTTTTCACATAATTTGTACTAAAATTAGTCATATGCATTCTAAAATAGAAAGAATCCCATCATTCTCCCTTCCGTGGAGTCTTTGACTTTGACTCTTACAGCTGTTATTTTAAACCAATTGGCAGTCAAATTTGAACAAGGGTACTACAGGGTTATTCCATACCTATTTCTTTTATGCCATCTTTACGGGAAGTTCTCTCTGACCTATATATATTTTTGACCTATATATAGGTGAACATACATGTATAGGCCTATCTATTTTTATAGAAATATCACATTCATGCATATATATTCATACAAGTAAATAACCCTTTAAAGCCAACAGGCCAATGTTTTAACCAAATGATTGAAACAGGGATATTTATGAATTAAAATTCGATGAATCATATAAGTTACAGAAAACACTGAAGATTTGAATGAATATCACACAGTCTTTGTTAAATATGCATGCTGAGTATGCTCAAAACGACTATCTTTAGGCTGTGCTGTGGGGGTCGTCAAATTCTTCTTTTTTTTTCGGGTCTGAACAAAAGCTGTTCAGCCAATGGGTAAAAAGGGAAAAGCAAGGCTGAAGTGAATTCTTGGTAACGGGTGTTGTACTGTAAACTTCATGTATAAGTGTTTGTTAATATAAACAGGTTTAGCTATATATCCCACCATACACTGACACTGGGTTTTATTTTGTTCCGGGATCATCACTATTTTATACTTAAAACCGCTGGCGACAACCAGCCCACTTACATATTAACTGTAGGCCCTTCCTATAGTGTGACTCGTGCGATGTTTAAGTGGTTGTCTATACAGCATAATACAGACTGACATATGATCGGGAAAGTTTTCAGTACAGGAACGACAGGCTGTGAGTTAAACACAGATTATTTTACGGTCTGAATGGTGAATTGGAATTGAAGGGTTTTTTGTACACCGCGTAGCCTTACAGATCCAAACAATCGCAAATGTCTCCACGTAAAGGGAACACGGAATACCTTCGGAATTGGACTTTCTGAAGTTTAACAGCGTAGAGCTCACTCCGTTTTGATATAGGGTTAGTATATAAAGATATGATTAAGGACAACATGTATCTTATGCATTATGGAATTTAAAGCGGGTGGTTGGTTAAATGTATTTTGTGCTTTGTTGCCATGCAGCGTCATTTATAGGGTGATTTCCTTCCCCAATTCGGCGTGCAAGCCTTCATATGAGTGGACTAACATTAAACACGGCGTAAAACCCCAATCAATCAATCAATCAATCAATCAATCAATCAAACTATCTACAATCAATAAATCAATCAAACTATCTACAATCAATCACCAATTAATTAATATATCAATCAATCTGTCAGTCAGTCAATCAATCAATCAACCAATCAATCAGTAGTACTTGACACTGGAGGCCTGGCATCGGTTTAAGTTCTCTTAATGTTGTTGTTAAACGCCGTGGTTTAAGAGAAATGCCCTTGAGCAGGGCATCAACCATCATTCAATCAAAACTGATAACGAATGTTATCATAGCCCATAATTTGTACTGCTTAATCGTGAAGTCATGTATCATTGGACCATAGCTCTGTTCTGTGTATTTAATATTTTGTATTTCGCCTTATTACGCCTTGTGGTAAAAATATTTTTAAATTTAATAGGCAATTATATAAAGTTTATCCAACATGAGCTTGATTTTACGTGATTATAACTATAGTGGCTCACAGTTTCAATATTCAATACTATATAGCTCAATAGTATATAGCTCAATAGCATATAGCCAAGGTAATCTTAGTAAAAGCTAACGCTGCAATAACTTATCTAGCCAAACGTTGGCAGTTACAAATGAGGACATGTAACATTGTTCAACGTTTCAGTACTTTTCTGTCCCGCCTATCAGTCGCGGTTATGTTATATTGTTGAGCAGTTTTAGCCTGTCATCAGTTTTTAGAAAGAGCATGCTGAAATATATGGAAGGGGGTCGCCGCCAAAACATTGAAATAGTCGAAGACCTGTCTGAAATTAAAAGCGATTTATAAGGCACAGTTTAAGGTTATTTCCGGGTAGGCAGGTATGGAGAATCCAGTGTCTCAATCTATTGCACAAGCAAATGAGGACATGTAACATTGTTAAACGTTTCAGTACTTTTCTGTCCCGCCTATCAGTCGCGGTTATGTTATATTGTTGAGCAGTTTTAGCCTGTCATCAGTTTTTAGAAAGAGCATGCTGAAATATATGGAAGGGGGTCGCCGCCAAAACATTGAAATAGTCGAAGACCTGTCTGAAATTAAAAGCGATTTATAAGGCACAGTTTAAGGTTATTTCCGGGTAGGCAGGTATGGAGAATCCAGTGTCTCAATCTATTGCACAACGTCATAATCGAGCATCAAACTATCCAAATCCATGTGGCTAAATCTGTTATGTTGGTAAATCTGCTATGTAACCAACTACGTACACAAGGCAAGCAAATCAGCCTGGACGAATGCAATTTATCCAAGGCAACAAGCCGATAAAGTCACATAAAATGCACGAGTTAGTCGAAATACACAGTAAGAATGTCTTCAAGCGACATAGCATAAAGCATTTACACACATGGACTTTTTGCTGCGATCCCCTTCCATACAAATAGTCATATATGGTTTGATGATTGAACGTGTATTGCTGAGCAAAATTTGCTACTTGTATTAGCTCCCCTTGAAGGGAAGGAAGAATACGTGTGTGTCTGTCTGTCATGTTGGTGTGTCTCTCTCTGTCTGTCTGTTTCTGTTTGCTTTGTTAATGTATATAACAGAGACAAACAACACGCCTTTGTCTCCCTAAATGGAACAAGTATAACATTCTTGCAATGTCTGTGGGTTTGTTATAAATATATTGCAGTTCAATGTTGTTGTTTTTTCTTAACATTTTCACAATGTTTTATTCTCTAAATAAATCAGTGTTAGAAATCAATGGATTATTTTTTTCTCGCAATAAGGCTTTGTTAGGAATCAATTAAAAAAAATCCAACGAAGAAGGTGTACTGATATCCTTTTTTTTAATATTATTATTTTATTTTGGTGTTCCCATTATTCCACAAAAGCAATAAATATATTTCCATTCTAATTTATCCCTCATTTCGGATGCCAAGTGATAGCGTAGCGTTTTTTTTTTAATTTAATAAACAAATTCCGTATTTGAATGGGTCCTATTCTCTTGCAAGAATGTTTTTAGAAAGAAATAACATTATTATTTGAAACGGAATCCTCCCTGTGGTCTTATTTTCTTAACCCAACTCTCTACGCAGCGAAATTTCAAGTGAGTTAACTAACTAAAAAATTCAGCCTCAGATTAAATTAGAAGTCAGTTTCAAGTTTTTTGGTGTTTTAAATCTGTCACTTATAAATTTTGTGTGGAGCTGCAAAGGCTGGACAGTGCTGTGCTTTTTTATACGTCTTACTATGAACTTAATCCCGTCCTGTACCAATAACATACTTAACAGACCAGAATTACTGTTTATTTAGACACCGCGATATATGGGTCGCTCCTGGGTATATAACATAGGTATTATCAGACTGATGCATCTGACTGACATCTGAAAATGTATGAAGCTATATAGGGCATTTTTATAAACCAGGAAATAGTTCATTCGCAAGGAAACCTGAAATACACTGGGCCTTCAGAATATTACGAACTTCACGTGCCAAAGCAAATGTCCTGCCCACTTCATAGGGTTAACCCTGCATGTCGAGTATGAAAATCACCTAAACAGTTGCTTGGCTGTAATAAACGTAGGCTGTTACACTCGAAAAAGACTGTCATTCTGTAAATTAAGGTATTGTTTTTTAACATTGAAACTTAGTAGCTGGTCACCCATAATATGGGGAAGGGGTTCATTATAGTACAGATTTAGCCAAAACTTGATGTTTCTTTATGTTGTGAAGTCCAATAATATTTTTTACGTTCAGTAAGACAGCAATGTACTTTGTTTTTGTTTAATGTGCTTTGAGTTGATTCGTATAAAGTGCGTATTACAAATCTAGGAAAAACAGTAAAAGATAATATTAGAGAGCTTGATAAATAATACGTGAAAGACATGTATAATGCAGGCTATTATTATATATGTCTCCATTCATTTGAATTCTAACATTATAACTTTGTTTCAGTGTAACCTACAAGGCTATTTACTGATCTGATAGGAGTGGATGAGATTTAAATATGGACAATAATAGACTTATAAAAATGCATATTAACGACTCCAAAAGATAGGGAATTAATGATTGACGCAACGTTTCGGATTATCGATCAAACCATCGTCAGGAGTGGATAAACCGAATAAACTGAAACGTTGAGTCAATTATCAATTCCTTATCTGTTTTCGGAGTTATATACTTTGTTATTTCAAGTAAAGCTTCTCAGCGGTAGTCATAACAGACTGATAATAATTTCATGGTTTGCTCGTTCTTCTAAAATTAAGTTTGTAATTACGCTTGCAGTTGTTAAATCAACCCGAACAATACATACAGTGGCATACATTATTTCCCTAGCTATGGAACAAACAGCAGCATTTATGACCTATTTTCTCTTATGGCTCTTATATACAGCTACGTTAACATAATGACGCTAAATGTAGTTTAGCTGAACACAATAAAGCTCTAGCCTGGTTTAAAGGGTGAATCATCGCGGATTTTACCCAACAGCTTCTTTGACTGTGACCAATGGAATGAGTAATTCAAGTTAAATTAATCATCCATCAATGTGAAAGTAAAAAAGCCATTGGTTAATTTGTGTCTATTTTTAACACATACTGTTGTATCCTAGACTTGAAACGGAAATGCGCTCTCTAAAATGAATGTCTCCGGTTGTGTATATGTTCTAATGCACATAGGTCCACTTCTAGTTGCAAAAATAAGCTGAATTATAGCTTACGAGGCTACAGGTCAGTGTCAGTTTAGTACATGTTAAGGTTTCTATAACCATTCATCATCTAGGCTTCAAATTTATTTGACTAACTTAGTTACGTGTTGGGCTGTTTAACCGAACCCATATAGACCCCGGTTAAAATTAGGGGTAGGGGAGTGCATGAAATGAATAAGAGAACTCAAAACAAGGAAGTCTATATGTAGATAATATTTTTCAGATTTTTCGGTTTATTATGCCATGAGCAGTAGACGGCTGGATAATCAACCCACCTAATAAAGTTGAAATATATTTTCCATACCATAAAGATTTCCTTGTTCGGAGTCTCTCTTCCATATGACTCAAAACTGTTCTGTGGAACTACTGTCTACTACTGTGGAGCCAACTATGCCCAGCTAGTTTTCTGTTCACTATCATGTAGTAAAACAAATATATATTTCATTTTTTAAAAGACTACGTGGCATCTTTGCAAATTTGGTTATTCCTGACAACGGGACTGTTGATGAAAATGTTTCGTACACTTCAGTTGTGGAAGACCTGTTGCTTAAGCGTATTCAGATTCATGATATATCCACCGATCAGTTCAGTCAGAATTCTGGTGTAATCAGGGATCACTATCTTCGGATTTATGATATATTCACGGATCAGACCAGTCATAATTCTGGTGTATTTAGGGATCACAATCCTCAGATGTCTGGTATATTCACGGATCAGTTCCGTTAGAATTTTGGTGTATTCAGGGAGCACTATGCTTAGATTTCTGGTTTATTCACGGGTCAGTTTAGTCAAAATTCTGGTTTATTCATGGATCTGTACATGTTCATTTTCATAGAAGAGCAAAGTCAAAGTTCGAACGAACGATAAACAAAAAATGTTTAATATTCTAAATATTTCTATAAACTGTATTCGGTGCTTAAGAAGGTTTAAACTCTGACAAACAAACATACATACAATCGGTCCACTGATTCTATTCTCTTATCGTCAACAAAATCTGGAATTTTTAAGAAAAATTGTTGTTGGAACATATGCTTCCAAATAGAACAATGGGTTTTAGTATTTTTGTGCGATTAAGTTATCAAGTCCTAGCAAATATAAACATTCACTCTGTCCATGGACCGTCCGATTGATAAAAGTTTTAAACCGCTTAAGAGGGCGTTTTAAGAATGACATTAATGCTAGAGGAGAACATGTCAGTGATTATCAGATTTTGTGATGTAACCCACCCAAGTACCACAGTTATTTTTGACGAATATGTACAGTGCATTGATGGATGGGCCTGCTAAAGCATGAACATATTTGTTTCAAGCAAGAATATTCCGAATATCATATCATGATTGTGCTTTTAATTTCTTTTAATGTAACAACGTTAACTAACTGAAAGAAAACACCCTTTGTCGCAGTCTAAGCAAACATTTGTGAAATAGTATTATGAGTCATGTCAATTTTACAAAAACGAAACAGTGTTGTTTGTCCTGAGAGCGGATCTAAGGATATTTTATGATATAGAGATACAAGAAGAAAACCTGCAAATCCCCGACTGTTATAACCAAGGTGTCCAAACCCCACACCCACCCGCGGTCAACCCGGTAGCTGTTTCTAAAGACCATTGTAGAAGTAACGCTTTATTACCGTTAAGTCTGACATTCATAGGTTCACAAATACATAACTATGAGTCGAATGATTGTGAGTTGTCTAAGAGCCTAACTGAAACATAGATTTACAGCTTCTTCTAAAACGATTACGAAATTATTTTAAGACGGAAGACCTTTCCCAAATTCAACCGCTTTATTAACCTGCGTCCTAATTATGCATAGCTCTTACAAGCTACTCTTCAATATAGTATTTTACGTTGACTATATCCACAAGGCGTTTATAAAAATAAATATTATGAGAACATTTGGTGCCATACATTATATTTTTGCCAAAAAAGGACAGTTCCTTGTTTATCCAAAACTTCAGAGTAATAATAGATAAATACTAAAAATATAAAATAATCTTTACTCTCAAATTTCCGCGTTATGTATTTGGTTCCGTTTGGAACATCTCTCTATAACCAGTACATTAAACTCAACAAGTGTGGCGAATGAACAATTCTTCCGTACGCTGTGGCATCTATTGGACTATGGGAACATGGCCGATCTGTACCCCAGAACTTGTTCTTGGCGAGTTTGTAAACAAGAGTTGTGGAAACCAGGGCAATGTCTCAATCATATTCTCGGGAGACTTTCGATAGTTCTCGTTCTAAGACAACTATATCTCGACTTTGGACGTATAGTAGATTATATTTTAGATTGGACACTGTCTATCTACCAAGGCTGGTTCAAGTCATATCCCTTAGTCCGGCAGCTCTTTGATCGAAAATACATTATGATGTTATTTGTTGTGGTGTCCAGTTTTGCATACCATGATTGGCGTACACAGTCTTAGTTGGTTGTCAAGGGTAGTTTTGTTCACTATTGTGACTGGTATGTTATAATTTGAATGAAATATCATTAGGCACGCTAAGCTTCCAACTCATTTAGCGTTAAGTACATAAGTCCACAAATCCCATAACAAAAATGTATAGCATTCCTTGCTTATTCTCTCTATTTATTTGGGCAGCTGGATCGCGTGATAAAAAAAGGTGAGCAACTCGGAGAATGGCGATCACTAGTACATACAAACAGGCACAAAGTGAAAATTCGAGCCTCGCTGCCACAACAGTAACAACAACAACAACAACAACAGCAACAACAGCAACATTAACAACGACTAACTCTACAAGACGGCCTGTCGTAACAGGTAACTCTTTCTTCCTTTGATCTTGTTATGGTCATATAGTGAATAACTAATAATGGGATCGTCGAAACGAAGTTTGATCACATTCTGCTGGTATATTTCTGTAGTTTTTTAAACAAATCTTAGTCATGCATTGAACGTTTAACTACGGAACCTTACTTACACTAATGCATTCTTGCGTAGTTAGTACAATTCGTCTCCTTCTTATGTATCAATTTAGTTAATTTAACTCTGACAGCACGGTAATACGAGTACCTTACTGTGAAAATCTGATATATATATGTTACTGGTATTTCAAACTTACAACTTCCTTTCTATTGTCAGCACCTCCCGCAGACGGCTTAAGCGACCACGAAATAATAGCTGTATCGGTGTCCGCTGGGATGATATTCATTATTCTCACTGCTGGAGCGATTCTGTTTTTTCTGAGGTAGGTTATATATACGTGAACTGGTGGCCAGAGGACCTTGCCAAAATGTATGTTATCGCTGGCAATAAAAAACGTGATATTTTTTAATAGGCCAAAGGCACATCATTGTGGTCATGCCAACCAATATTTTAAAGCATACATCCTAAACTGGAGTTTTAATACTATAGAATAGGGGATAATTTCTTTTAAGAACTTGCTTAACCCCTTGATCGAGTTTGCGGGAAATGTCTTCTTAAGAGCCTATTAGGACGACGCTTATTAATTAGAACCATAGATATATATATATTTTTGTATAAATGTAGAGAAAGAAAATTTGCTAGCCAGAGACCCGAGTTCGAATCCCGGTGGAGGCAAGCAAATTTTCTTTCTCTACATTTATACAAAAATATATATATATCTCTATATTTGGAAAAAGCTTGGATTCCCAGAATTACAAGTATTGGTTTTAAAATGATAGCATATTGATTGCGTGCCGACAGAGAAAAATGTTCCAAGTATATTCCTCAAAGAGCAACAACTATTACACCAAATGAATACATTTATCTAACAGAATAACTGAAAAACGGTTCCTTCTTGTTTTGTTTTTAGTTTTTTTATTTTTTATTCTTAGAACGGTCTCAGTAAAAGTTTTAGACTATCCAACGTTTGGAAACAGTAATAAAAAGGAAGTATCTATTTCAGAGCACATGTTTACAAATTTAGAATAAACCTAGAAAACCTCCTGGAAACTGTTTTCCAGTCCACCTTGCATTGCAACAAATTTAAGTTTCTACGATGAATACTTTTCGCTTGTGAAATGCAGAATTTAAGAGTGTTTAGGGAACTTCTGAAGACAGTTTAATAAAAAGCTTTGTCTTCGTTATCAGAAGACACGTACAGCTTTACGTAGAGTACAAATCAACAAGAATAAAGAATCCTGTGTCATTAAGTGTTATAAAAGCTAAAACAGTCATAAAGTGTATGTTGAGTCCTGTGTTCCTTATATATATATCTTCATTCAGAAACGCATTCATTTCTGTTTCAACATGCAGGAGAAGAAATGTCCAACGACGAAGAGGACAGCGATTGCCGGTCAAAAGTCGTGACCAACAAATTAACATGGAGAGAAATCCACCAGTGTTAGATTTACCTTTAGAAACATATGAAGTGGTCAACTCAAACGCAAATAGTCCAACTGACCACAATTATAGTGGTTTAAATCACAATACTATGCTTGACGGAGACCCTCGGTTACGAGCCGACTCACAATCTGGGTTATATGAAAACACCCAGCCACAAAGCAATGACCCGCGGTCGCAATCCAAGGAGATTCTAGTTCCAAAAGGCTGGAAGCCTCAATTAGCCAAGCCGTATTTACCCAAGAAACAGTCACCGCTAAATCCTCAAAATCCAAAGGTTACGAAACAAGACAGCACCGAAAATCCATATTACATTACAGTTCATCCTGACCCGTTACCAGACGCCCCGGAAAGTTACAGTGTTGTTGAACACAAGAACCAGGGGCAGAGAAACAATTACAAAAACACTGATTCGCCGTCAAATCTGAAATATAAAAACAAAAAGCAAAAACAAAATCAAAGAATCAAGGAAAACCCGAAAGATTCGCCTCCCTCTTGGAAACCGTTCACTGATCGTCAAGAAAGCACGATGTCGGCAAATTACTACAACATTAATGATGACGGTTCTTACCAAAATGTGGACATGAAGTTGTCTAAATAAGGACGATTTTAAATTTTGGACTATATGTTTTTGTATATATTTTTATATATATATATATATATATGTATGTACATACCTCATGCTAATGGACATTAACGTTATCAATATCTAGCATGTTTGCTCAATCCAAGGTGAGTTAAACTAAGAGCTCTCGAATGACACGCGGTACAAATGCAAAAAATACAGAAGGAAGTGACTGGTTATAATTATGTTTCATTCATAGACTGTGTGAGCTGCCCCAGGAAAATTAGAATTTCTCCTGCTGTTCTGGAGAAAATTTGAACGAAAACAATGTTTCTCAAGTGGTTCATCTCAATATAGCATCGGCATATTTGTACATAATCTAATATCATGTCTCATTCCTTGCATGGGGCTTCATGAAGAACGTTTGTTTAGATCCAATTTAAAATCGTCTCGGTTTTAAAAAAACTTTTTGTTGAAATGAGGAAGTTTTGGTTGTGTTGGCGTTATCTGTACTTCGTGTCTGTTCGCCAATCTAACAGAAACCTGATCTCTGATGAAGTTCTGGCATAACTGTGCATGTATAATATCCCAATTGTTGGACAAAGAATCCCACAGAAAATAATGATTTCATATGTGTGTCGGTTTTTATCGTGTAGAAAACGTGCAAGGTTGTGGTTAAGCTCACCAAATAACTGTTACCAAATGTGTTCATTACCTCCTCAAAATATGGCGTAAGGAGCCCGTTCAGAAAAACCAAATTAAGTACTTCATATATTAATGGTGTATGTGTTTTTAATATGCTTGTTTAAACATTAAATCCCAGACTCTAATAAATATAGGAGTAGATTTTTTATTTTATGGGAAAAAGTATTAAGTATTAAGTGTTAAATAATTACTGACTATTCATTTGTTTGTGTTTTGGTTTCAAACCAACTTGATATGTGCTTATACTCACCTGTGTGAGAATGGCCCGTCATAGATATTCGATCTCTACAATCTTTGGTATCTGTGCAATAAGGGTGTTATGTTTTTCCACCGCCCCAAGTAGTCTGGGTTTAGTTCACTGCCGATAGTTTGTCGATAGTGAGTGGGCTGATTCCAATATTATTTATCATGTATACTGATACCCGGTATATGCCATTCGTCTCTTAACTTTATACCCGCCGCGGGCTAAAATAGCCAGGTGTACTTAAAGGTATAAAGCAAATGATTTAGACAATTTCTTGTCATTGCCGTAAAGTTTCATAGTTCGGTTTAAGCAAGTTAAATAACAACACTCTAGCAAGCATTCTAAAATAGAAGCTATTCTACATCCTATGTTGAGATATACCCTCTAAGATACTACCAGGCCATCTTGTTTTAAACTACTTTCATATGCTGATCACGTTCAGCGATCATGTGACTCTTTGTTGACATAGTGGTAGGTCCAAACACGGTCAAAAAGGTACGTTGCGAAATAGCTGATATTGTTTAAAGGCACGAAGAGAGCGTTGACAAGTCATCGACAGCTTATTATAACCTCTGACTAGATTCATACTGGTTATTTGTTTATACACATACACCAGTGAAATAAATCTTCTCATCAGACACATGAAGTGACAGACATCAAATGTTAGAAATTAGTGTTTATAGATTTAAAAAAAAAAACAGATTAGAGTACCGGTACACAATTCTTTGTAAAAATGTAACTATTGCATTGACAAAATAATTCCAATCTAATACGTCGGTTAAAGTTGTTAATGAGCAGATAATAATGTTATATTATTTGTTTGTTTGTTTGTTTGTAATGCATAAAGGGCGGTTCAAGCTACAAAAATTGTTTAAAAATACATAGCCTACTAAAAAAAGTGAGTTTTTTTGTTTGTTTATTTTGATATGGGGTTCTCGCCATATTTAAGGTTATTTCACTAATATCACGCCGTGCCAGAGCAATAGGCGAAGGAAACCGTCCTCCACGACACTGGCAACAGACAAATTAAGACAGGACAGGACAGGATTCAAAACATGACAGCACACATTTGCTTCCTGATGGCCTATCACCTCAGTGAGCAGCACCAGTGTACAGGAAATGCCTGTCAACCGCTGGTAACTCTGCTGAAAGATTGCAAGAATATGAATAAAAATATGACTGAATTTTAGACAAACAAGTTTTTAAAATATCAGATACATATTTTATTCATCATAATCAGAAAATATCAGATCAATAAGTAAAAGTCAGGAAAGATAATAACACTGTCAAAGAAACATTAGGATATATATTAAATTGACAAATAACACAGAAAAGGCTATGAAATGCATACAATTTAAGTGGATAAGGTGGGAAAAGAATTGAATTACATTTTTGAAGCAAATCAAATATTTATTTAAAGCAATTATGAGCATTTTCACAAATATTTTGTTAAGCAACTCAACCATTTTTGGTTATATATGGATTAGGTAGTAGACAAATATAAACGATATAGAAATCTGCATCTAGAGTCAAATGAACTAAACTAACACCCACAGGATAAGGTTTAATTGTCAAGAAGTATCATCACTCCCTGCAAAGAATCACAAAATTATGTAAAAATAAAAAATGGAAAGCAAGACAAGATATTGGTTGATTGGAAACTTTAAGGGGGGCTACACAAGTTAAGTGGACATTACGTTATCTGTACACAGAATCAGTTAAACAAAGCAAATAACTATATTTGTTCAAAGGAGCTGATGTATCTGAAGTTAAAAGTCAAACAGAACGAAAGCAAATTTCCCAGTTTATAACCCAGGAATCTACCATGAAAGTTACCCTGTTCAAGGGTCTTTACTTTTTTGGTGAGTCAATGCCTTCTTTTTTCAAATGATTTTTACAACAACAACAAAAAATAGCTCATTAAAAGCTATTGGAGTTAAATATATTGGATATCTTTGCAATAGAGCTCTGTAGTAAGAACATACTATTACAGCCTCCTGAATGGATTTTAAAATAACAGAGCCTAATAAGTATGATTTTTTATTTTAAAGTAGAAATTATGTTTCGACATAATTAAGGAATTTGTGGACTGATTTATATTATCTATAAAGTGATTGATTGGAGCTCGATACAAGATTGGTTGATTGATTGGGGTTTAATGTCATACATAAGGTAATTTCGTTCATCATTTACACACTAAATTTGAAGCCTAAGGTATACTGAGTATTACTGATTATATACTTTATACCAAGCAACAAAAACCTTCAGGGTGAATTACCTAACTTTTGCCAGCAAATTTACATGCCAAACGTAATCGACTATGCGTTATAAATCACTAGTTTTGAGTCTGAATATTTATTTTAGGCAGAACACCTTTGTTGTAAAATACAAGATAATGAAAGAATAACTAACACATGCAATGTGTGTGTATTTCCAGAGCTTGTTTGCAAACTTGCCAGATATTTTAATTTTACCTTACGGAGGAACAAAACATGTATACAATTCATGTGGAATTTTATAATACTAAAAAACCACCGTTATACGCACCTTGCCAATTGTTTTGCTGATTGACTCTTTCCAAACTGTGATTACTCTGTGGATCTCGGTTTAGTTCACCCCGACACTGATCTAAATTTATCTGGCTTTTTCAGATCCACAGAAAACAGTTACAGAAGAGGGTATTCTGGGTGTATTCGGAGGGTTGTCTCCCTTTTTGGCCTATGCCAAGCAATTTAACCAAAACATGGCATTTTCGCGAGAGAAAAAATGGCGAGAGTGAGACAAAAACCAATTTTTTAAAGTAAAAATCATTAACATCTAGCTTCATGTAGACTTTCAATTCGTTCAGTGAAGTGGTCAATGAATTTATCATTGTAACTCTCAGTGTCCATTTCATACCAACAAATAAGAAATATTTTAAAAATAAATCATGAGGTGAATGATCGAGTTTCAACTTTTAAACTATATTGAATAGAGTCTACCACCAATCAGCGATGATTTAATTACATGTAACGTGATGTCGGGGTAAACTGTTCATGTTTTGTTCTGTCTATTGTGTTCTGTTCCTGGTAATATCAAATGAAAATGATATATATCTCAGCAGTTTCTGGCGCAGCAAACCTTTTCTCTCCCGTGTACTGTATTAAAGGTTCAAATTAACATATCCAACGTAATAATAGTTATTTTGTTAGGGGCTTCTACGAGTTTTATTCTATGCGTGTATAGGCTAAATGCTAAGGAAACAGAAAGTTTAAAGGACGGCACCCATACAGACGTGAATGTTTTCGCGGATACTTGTGTCACGTTGTATGTATCCAGTCAGGTCCCATTTCCCTGTCTTCATTATGGAATATGTTTAAGGTCCTTACAGATTTTAAGCATTCATAATGTATCTTACATTTATTAAAAACCTTCGATTAAATCAGTATTTAGACTCAGTTTTAAACTTTTCATAATATTTGTAAAAATATAGGCCTACTGGTTTCAGTTTGAGGCGAAATGTCTTACAAATAAGGTGAAATAAAGCGTATGTGAACCAGGTTGTTTATTCAAATGAGGTCATTTGAAAGCAGTTAGGATGGTTAACAAGTAAAGTGATTGGTGTAAAAATTTAATTGTGTGGATACATATGTATGTTGTACACTAATTGCGTGTCTCATTTGAAGTGTTATTTCCCTGTTTAATACACCACTGCATACGTATGTCGTCAAATGATAACGCTGCATTATATTCATACAGACTACATAGCGCATTTTCACAATCAAACCATTCTTCCTACTGTCCAGTCTTTTGACTTGCCACCTTTTTGTTCACGTAAGCAAAGTTATACCTGTGTGCAGTTTGCAAATAGGTTTATAGTTGATTAGGGGGTACAGCTTCACGACGTTACATATATTTTTCTGCCGTTACTTACTTCAAATTGAATCGCCCCTGCGACAACAATGTTCTCTTTCAAAGTTTAAAATTCAGACGATTCTTTCGGCAGAGCACTGTTTTGTAAAACCAGCTCAAATAAGATAAGAAAGTTATAAAGTCAAACGGTTTAAGATGTCAAACTGACTAAGTATACGCAATATAGGCTACAGTCTGTCTTTAGCGAAGTCATTATAGAATAGGTTCGTTCGCTTATCGAGATTGAGAAGAATAACCAGCTCAAATGTAATGACAAGACATGTCATTACATTTGAGCTGGTTATTCTTCTCAATCTCGATAAGCTACTGTCTTGTCATTACATTTGAGCTAGTTATTCTTCTCAATCTCGATAAGCGAACGAACCTATTCTATAATGACTTCGCTAAAGACAGACTGTAGCCTATATTGCGTATACTTAGTCAGTTTGACATCTTAAACCGTTTGACTTTATAACTTTCTTATCTGTTAATAAGCAAGTTTTTCTATTTATTTCCGCCTCAAAATATCCTGAATTGATATGAGATTTTTCAGGAAAAGCACCCAGGTATGTTGTATCATTTATAAATAAACCACAGGGAAATCAGTTCCATCCGAATCAAGGCAGTAGACGGAAATACTAAAAGTGTAATCATATAAAAATGTCAAGCACAATGATTGGCAGCTAACCCACAAGCACAGATTTCGTTTGGTTAAAAAGCGTTAAAAACAATAACACATCTATGATCCTTGTTTCGATCTTAATTATGATTTTACCAAATTTATATCTATATATATTTTGTCAAGAGTAATCACACTGGCAAAGGGACATCGACTAATTAAAGTCGATACATTATCCCATGTTCTAGAGCTATATATATATATTTGTGTTGTCAAGAGTAATCACACTGGCACAGGGATATCGACTAATTTAAGTCGATAAATTATCTCATATTCTAGATCAACTCTCAGAGACAAGTTTCTAGATAGACCTTAATCTCCAGTTGTTCTGGTTATTTTAAAGGCGCATCTCGAGAAAAGGCAATACATGTAACATGTAAATTGTGAAGATAAATATGTGGCGAATATGTAACAC
>JAVFBZ010148839.1:0-10745 GCA_032466195.1 Katharina tunicata | reverse complement strand
ACCCTAGCTCATCCCCAGCCATGGTTTCCACTACAGGGGACCCTAGCTCATCCCCAGCCATGGTTTCCACTACAGGGGACCCTAGCTCATCCCCTGCCATGGTTTCCACTACAGTTACTCCTATAACTACAAGTGGACCCATCCAATTTTACTACCGCGAGACCTCCTACTGTCGACTATGTCGAAATTATTGCATCCCCTATTACAGGACAAATCCCTCAAACTAGCGGTTTGGCAGGTTTTGACCAAGATATTGTCGCAAGCGGAATTTCTTAAAATGCTGGCAAATTGCTCTGGAAATCTGGAAATCAGGCACAAAGGCTTCTAACAACAGCGCCTGGAGCAGGCGGACTGGCTGGTGAAATGAACAATCCATTTCAAGCCAAAACATTACTAAGATGGATTTTAAACGTTTCGTCCTAAATGCTAAGACCGCTTTCAAGCAATCTCAACAGAATACACTTAAATGGTACAATTTGTTATTATTATTATTTATTAATTTGTCAAACAAATTGATAACGTTGTTCTTTTTGTACGTGTTTTTGTTGCGTTCAAGTTGAAGACATTATTGTTGAGATTTAGCTTTTCTGTTGAAGAGATTCAAGCCTACAGTTAGGCTGGTTTTATGTTTATCTTAGGCTCTCAGTAATGGGTTTACGTTCTTTACCTTAAAGGTTAAGGTTGTAGCTGAGGTGATTTTGCTGGGTTCAAGCTGTTAGTTGAAAACATTATTATTGAGGATAAACTTTTTAGTTGAACAGATTCCAGCCTATTGTTCAGGGGTAATGTTTTCAGTAACCGGTTTACAAAGAGTCTTGGAAAAAATCAATAACAGGTATGTGAAGTTTAAAGAAAATAAACAATTTCAATCTACTTCCAGATCCCACAAACGTAAACCAATTCAAGGGAGACAGCGTGTTCTCGGATCTGAAACAGTTGGAGTTGTCTCCCCTGCCCCAGAATATTCTATTGGGAGGCAGGCTGTCAATGTTTTTTTAAATGACAAAAAATCACTCACAATCCGTGGTTTACATTCTTGAGCTTACAGATACACAGGTTAATGTTTTTATGTTGAAATGATTTTGTTATGTTAAAGTTGTTAGTTGAAGACATTATTGTAGAGGTTAAAGCTTTTTGCTGAAAAGATTCTTGTCTACGGTTTAAGGGTTTTATGATTTTATGTTGAGCTTATCTTTTCAGTGACCGGTTTATATTCTGGAAGCTGTTAAGGTTATTTGTTGAGGTGACATTTCATGTGCAATGTTTTAGTGAATTTTGATACAAACATTTTTTCACGATACATTATTTTCTTAACATTTCAAATTTATACAATTCCATATTTTTGAAACCTTTTTCTTTTTTTTACTGAAGTAGACCCCCAACATACATTGTGTGAGATGACATACTGTTGTTTTTGTATTCAATATCTTTAATTAGAGATATTTTTTTATTTCATACGAATTAAACCAATTCAATGCAAACTATTTAAATTTCAAATTTTAGTTTACAGTTTTCTGTTAATTTTTTTTAATTAATCATTATTTAATTTAAATCTACATGTTAGTGTTTTATTAATTTTACTATGTTATATAAATGGAATGCCTAAGTCGGCAATCTGTTGGTGTTCTCTGAACCCCTAGTTATATGCATTTTATAATAAATGTCTTTCTTTCTCAGTTTTTCGGTATTATGCAATACGATGTTGCGCATCTAGCCCACCATAGGGCCTAGATCTGCTCGCCGCATTGTTTACACTGTTACACTACCAGAACTACGACGAACGCGTACGTGAAGTGTTGTTATATAGCTACATTTATTCTATATAAAGTCCGCGAGTCCGCTGACAAGTTATGTGCTCGTTTTTGATGTAACATCTGTTATGCAGAGCGATCTAACATGCGTGTACAGTAAGGTCAAATACACAGATCGTAGCTCTCAAAGTATGGTTGTTTTATTATTTATATTCACCGCCACGACACCACATATTGGCGACGAGGAAAATAAGGAATCTTAGAACTGATTGCAGTTATCTATGAGCTTTTATGGTCGATTGGGTACGGCAAATTACTCGATAAACTTTGGTGCAGCACAACAACTTTAATGGTAAACGTGCATAGCAACCACTACAGACCATTGAACTTAGTCTCATAAAAATTGAAAATGTCGTAAATTGGCTCTGTATCTGAATATAAGGCTGATCAACAGTCGTGGGAAGACTATGTGGAAATTCTTGGTGAATATTTCAAGGCTAATGACATTGACAATACTAAAAAAGAAGGGCAGTGTTGTTACCAGGGGTTGGTGCAAAAATATACTCATTGATTACAAATTTGTGTCAACCAAACCTCCCATTCACGAAAACATACGATGAACTGGTCGATATGGTGAAAAGACATTTCACGCCAAAACCGAGTGAAGGTGTGTGTCGATATATGTTTTCCACACGCTTCCAACAACCAGGCGAATCAGTGCAAGATTTTGTCTCAACGTTACGCAAACTGTCAGAACATAGTAAC
Organism: Katharina tunicata; assembly: GCA_032466195.1. Lineage (NCBI taxonomy): Eukaryota > Metazoa > Mollusca > Polyplacophora > Chitonida > Mopaliidae > Katharina > Katharina tunicata. Next base: position 8,229 of record JAVFBZ010148839.1, on the reverse strand, counting down.
TTTGGAGTCGACTTTGAATCACACGTACGTGATAGACTGATCATTTGTTTGCTCGACAAATCCATCAAAAGAAAATTATTAATGGAAAAAGACTTGACCTATAAGCGAGCTATGGAAATCGCAATAGCCATGGAAACAACGTCACGTGATATTGATGCCCGACAGCAACCAAGTCGCAGTTTAGCAGCATCAGGCTCAAATTATGTAAATAAATTTGAGAACTCTCATCATAACACACCATCTAGAAATAAATCATCTACATATAAAGGTGGTACAAACCAACACATAAACACAAATAAAAATTGTAACAAAAAGCCGTGTTACAGGTGTTTGGGTACAAATCGTTCCCCAGAAAAGTGTTACTATAAAGATACTGTGTGTCATAAATGTTCAATTAAGGGTCATTTACAGAAATCGTGTCGTAAACGTGATAAATCAAGGGCTAATTATGTAAAACCTGATGAAGGGGAAAGGTCTGATAGTGATGATTGTAACATTTTTTCCATTTGGGTACTGTGAGGCTGAACAAACTGTAAATGAGTTACATAGCACAGCATGATATACTATAAAATTGTCTGTTGATGACAAATCAGCCAGATTTGAACTAGACACAGGGTGTCCATACTCACTCATGAATCAAAGGAAATATCACAGATTATTTCCTAATATAGAAGAAACATTTGATGACAGTCCAGTTAAATTGAAAAAGTGAAAGTGTTAGGACGCAAAATAGCTTGTTTTCAATATAAACACAAGAGAAAGCAACTCCCTCTTGAAATAGTTTAAGGGAATGGTCCGTCACTCATGGGTCGTAACTGGATAATGGAATTACCAATTGACTTGGGTAAAATTCAAGGTCCATTACCAGTAGTAAACAGTGTTCAAACAGAAATAAACACACTACAAGAAGTAATTGATAAACATAAAGATGTGTTTAAAGATGAACTGGGTACCTTAAACGACTTCAAAGTAAAAATCTACATAGATGAACAAGTAACGACGCCTAGATTTTACAAATCTAGGTAACTCCCATTCGCTCTCAAGAAAAAGGTAGAGGCCTAATTGGATAGATTGATAAATCTAGACGTTATTGAACCAGTGAAATATTATGATTGGTCAACACCTGTAGTGTCAGTTTTGAAACCAGATGATAGTGTTAGGCTTTGTGGTGACTATAAGATAACTGTGAACTTAGCTTTTAAGGTAGAGCAATACCCAATTCCGTCATTTGATGAACTTATGACAAAATTAGCTGGAGGTGAGAAATTAGTTAGATTTGTCACATGCTTACAACTAACTAGTGTTAAATGATGAATCCATTAAGCTGTTGACAATAAATACTCACAAGGGACTGTTTCGATATAAACGCCTAGCGTTTGGCATATCGTCAGCCCCTGCCATATTTCAGAGAGTAATAGAGATCGTGATTGGAAACATGCCGAATGTAGCTGTCTATATGGATGACATTTTAATAACAGGCAGTAATGACAAAGAACACTTAAAAACACTAGATGCTGGGTTAAGACTCAAATCAAGCAAACTTGTGTTTCAATCTCCGGAGGTGACATACATTGGTCACAAGGTTTATGCTAACGGTGTTAAATCGTTACCCAAGCGTGTAGAAGCAATTCAAAACGCGCCTATCCCAAAATGTGTTAGTGAATTGAAGGCTTTCCTGGGTATGATCAATTATTACCATAGGTTCCTACCAAATGTCTCAAATACCCTGGGACCTTTACATAAACTTTTACATAAAGGTCTTAAATGGGTCTGGAAACAAGAACAACAAAACACTTTTAATGAAGCTAAAAAGCATTTACAATCTAACAACTTGTTAGTTCATTATGATCCAACCAAAGAACTCATTCTGAGCTGTGATGCTTCTCCATATGGACTCGGAGCAGTCTTATCACACATTATGGAAGATGGCTCTGAAAAACCAGTGAGCTTTGCTTCAAGAACATTAACTGTCGCTGAGAAAATATACTCACAACTTGATAAAGAGGCTTGTGGGATAATTTGGGGTATTCAGAAATTACATAAATATTTGTATGGAAAACCATTTGTGGTAAAAACTGATCATAAGCCGTTAATTATTGGGCTATTCAATGAAATGAAGGCTATCCCTGCTATGGCTTCTCCCAGATTAACAAGGCGGGCAATCATGTTAAGTGCTTACCAATACAAGATTGTATATAAGGAGGGAAAACTGCACAGCAAAGCAGACGGTTTAGGCCGCCTTCCACTATCAGCAAATTCAACAAAGTTTGATAGCTCCTGTGAAGACATTGTATTGTTAATCGAAGAGCTAGAGAGTGCTCCAGTGACGTCACGTGAAGTGAAAAACGGACATCTCAAGATCCTATCCTGTCACACGTTAGAGAATATATGTGGAGGGGGTGGTCTAAAGAGAACAATGATAAACGTTATGAGCAATACAAGCGCCGAGCTACTGGGCTAAGTGCTGTAGATGGGTGCATTGTATGGGGTGCTAGAGTGATTATTCCGCCTCAAGGAAGAGATAAAGTGCTACACGAGTTACACAGCACTCATCAAGGTATAGTGATGATGAAAAGCCTTGCTAGGAGCTACATGTGGTGGCTTGGAATGGACACTGTTATAGAACTTACAGTGAGTTCTTGTCATTATTGTCAATCACCCAAAATGCTCCAGCCAGACCGCCACTTCACCCATGGGAAATTCCTTCTCAGCCATGGAGACGTGTACATGCTGACTATGCTGAATATGAAGGTCAAATGATACTTGTGCTAGTTGATACATACTCAAAATGGATTGAGGCCTACCGAATGAATTCAACAACATCTACAGCTGCGTTACGTCGAATGAGAGAAATTTTCGCAATTCATGGGTTGCCAGAATTATTAGTGACTGACAACTGTCAGAACTTTGTAAGTGCTGAATTTGAAGCGTTTCTGAGTTAACAGTATACGACATGTAACCTCAGCCCCGTATCATCCGTCTTCAAATGGATTGGCCGAACGTGCTGTAGAAACTGTTAAACATGGCATCAAGAAACTTAGTGGTGATAAGCTTGATCACAGATTGTCAAAGTTCCTGTTTAATTACAGAATCACACCACATGGCACAACTGGCTCAACACCTTCTGAATTACTGGTGAACCGTAAGTTAAGATCCAGACTTTGTTACATCCAAGAAGCTTGTTAAGAAACATTGTGAAATGAAAGTTAACCACGACAAACATGTGATTGATAGATCATTTAGTGTTGGTGATTTTGTGTTAACAAAAAATTATGGCCGTGGAGAGAAATGGCTCAAAGCAACTGTTACTGAAATAACAGGACCGGTATCTTATACGGTTTAAGTAGGTGACACAGCGGCAGAAATGAGACGCCATGTAGATCAAATCCGTGGTCGTATTCCCGACAAGAAGATATTAGGATATCTTCACAGATAACGTATCTTGAAATAATGCCAAACACGTGATGGAACCCTCTGTAACCCCATGTATCACAAGTGAACCAGAACCACAGAGTGAAATAACCAAAAGTGAAAGCATTCCAGACAATCAAACAATCAATAGATATCCTACTCGTTCTCGTAAAACACCGTCTATCTAAATGATTATAAATGTGATTAATATGTGAATATACAGTGCTTTACTTCGTTCTACGAACTGATTAGTAAAGTTCGATAAGAATGTGGAATTCTAAAACAAACAGTTATATTAGGTTAAACAGTTTAAAATATTTTGCAGTTTATTGAACAGTTATTTTATATTGACTTTTCCAGTATATTGATCAGAGGACATTGATCATATTGTGTTTATTTGACATTGAATATTACGTCAGTTAACATTCCGTTTAAAGTTTTAATAGTTAAATAACTTTATGATTGCAAACTACTTAACGTTTAAAAACAGAATAATGTTTAAATATCCTTCTTAAAACTAATAGGGGAGGAATGTTATATAGCTACATTTATTCTATATAAAGTCCGCGAGTCCGCCGACAAGTTATGTGCTCGTTTTTGATGTAACCTCTGTTATGCAGAGCGATCTAACATGCGTGTACAATAAGGTCAAATACACAGATCGTAGCTCTCATAGTATGGTTGTATTATTATTTATATTCACCGCCACGACACGACAAGAAGGCTGCGGAAATTGTATTTCTGATACATTGGAATGTCCAGCTTTTTTCATACCCATGACATATAAGGTAAACCTTGTCATAAGCTTTATCTCAAGCCCTGTCTATGCCAAAATAACATTTGTTAAAGATGCAGAGTTCCATATCTTTATTAGTCTACCATATATCCATATATAGATACAACTGTATCACACGTCAGATGGGGACTGTGAATATGCACTTGCCTCCTAGTCGATTCGATATAAATTAAGATCCTTTTTTTTCAAGGCATTACATCGACCATTTATATCCAGCAGTTGTCCAGACATATATGTGTCTACTCGCATGCTAAAACAAAATGGATTGCAGCCTAACTGAATTGCATGATAAACTACCATTTTATCTAAATCATGGCTAGAAAAAGTTCCCGGGATATTCCTAGGTGTTGTAGGAAACGTTTATGAAAAAAGACCTTCCCGGCGAAATGCATATAGTAGGTTACTTAAAGCCAATTTTGACTACGTTTAACGAGTGCGATCATCAGCTATGTCCGCTAGTCACTTATGGTAAATGCTATGTGGGTCAGGTCTGTCTTTATGGAAGGATATCAACGCCAAATGTCTATGTGTGAAAGTGGGCTAAGCTATAGGCCACTTTCATTCTAACCGCGTATTTTGACTAACTCTAGCATGTTATATGACTATCAGCTTTTTTAGTAGAGCAAATTGCATTCGTCCGGTCTGATTTTCTCAACTTGTAGGCCTATAAAGAGTAAGGAACATTGCAAATTTACTGATTTTAATGTGCGTACGCATAGCGTACATACACAAAGAGACATTTGGCTTCCTGAGGGTCAGTTTGTCCTTTAAATGTTTATGTTTGTACGATCTTAAGAATATCTACACCTTTAGAGCTATGACAAAGCTGTAAAAACTAGTGTCATACCAGTATAGCCTTTGTCTTCCTGGGATTCTGTTGGGCAGTTTTACACAGGTATATCATGATTTCAATAGATCCTGTCTTGGAACCTGAAGAAAAAAAAACTCCGCAGTTTTTATCCATTTGTGTAGGATGCATTGTCCAAACAGAATTTGATAGCAGTGTTATATTGGCTTTTGTGAACGTAAGCTGAAGTCCGTTTCGATTTATTCTCAATTAAAAAAAATTATATAAAAAAGTTTAACAAAGCGCAAATGGATGGCGGATTAATTCAAGTATCTTGTTTGTGGTCATCAAAATATATTTTTTTATAAACCTGGAAATGCGTAACTGTTGCGTGTCTGCAAACAAATTGAGGAAGACATAGAGGGAATTATTCTCACACGTCGGAATAAACGAGAGGCTTACACGAGAAAAAATGGTGAATGATCTTAGATATGAATCTGAAACCACTCGAAGTTAAAGAAGCACCTAATGCTGCGAGTATTGCGAACCAGGGACCACTTTCACAAAATGTCGTACGCAATTCAAATATCGTACGATATTTTATGCCCATACTTTAAGGTGACGTAATTGCGATATTTTGTTGTCGTACGATATTTTGTGAAAGTGGCCCCTGGTAACTAACCAACTTATTCTCATTATAACCTCCGCTATATCTGAGGCTGCTGTGTAGGCAGTCAAATCAGCTACTTTTACTGAACTATACCTCAAAACATCCAGAAACCTCAGGACAATTTAGCCAACAAAATGTCTTTTACTAAGCTATATATGAAAGCTGGAACACTAATACACGCCGTGAAACAAGTCGCTTATTTGACTAAAGAAAGCGATGAACCTATCTGTGAAACTGTCCTAGGTTTATTTAAAACTAAGGGTAGCTTAATAAATGGTGATAGTTGTGTGTTACTTAGGAATGATAAAAAGCATACAAACAAACCACGGCATGTAGCCTACTTGTGAAATTGATATCTAGGCAAATAAAGAGATCTATAATGGACTAAATGAAAAATATAAACATTTGTATCGAACGATGAATCGTGTGAAGCGTGTATCTACATTCAATGGCAAGATTTTCTGTTATTTAAAAAAACACCCGGCCTCGTAGAGGACTCTAAACCAGTTATAATTGAAACTCCCGACGATCTTTTTCGCCTAGGCATTACTGACATTGATTATAACACTAGCCAAACCAGCCTGACCACTTGACAGAACTGGAACAATAAGTCAACACGGGCGACGATAGCAATGGCGAACGCAGTGGCAAGTTTATTCCTGAACGTATGCAGGCTCCTCCGATCTAAACTTATCGACCCTGGTTTTATTGACTACATATCTAGCTATGATGTCTTTACATTAGCTGAAACTAAAATAGACGTATTGGATCAGATTGAAATCCCAGGATATTTTTTTTTTTAACAATAGGCATTTTAAGTCGTCGGTTTGCTCAGGGTGTATAGCCTATATTTTACTATCATTTGTATACATAACATAATAGATACAGTAGAGCCGGAATGTGTTCTTGGTAGGGGGGCTTCAATGCACGCACTGGGTTACGTCTGGAGTACTGTGTTGTCGACTATACTTGATGAGCCTGAGCTGAACAGAGACAATGATTTATACGAGCATTTCATTGAATCTTTAAAACTACATGGAATAAATGTTCCCATTAATCGATCAAGCCAAGATAATAGCTAATAGGGCCAGCGCTTTAACCGACTGAGCTACAGAGGTTTACGGTAGAAAGACCGAATTTTTATCCAGGTAAAGGCTGCAAAATATTTATATATGTAATGGAGGAATTAAATCTTCTGAGAATTGGGAGGTACTAGCAAAGCAAGCAAAGATTATAAAACTGTTTCAATAAAATCACATAAACAGTACCAGATAACAGGAATTCAAAAGAACCAGATAAATACAGACCCATCACCTTACTGAGCTGTATGGAAAGTTATCTTCTGTCAGAAATATTGAACGAATTAAAATGACATGTATTTGAAATTGTTCGCACTATTATATGCTGATGACACAGTTGTATTAGGAATAACGGAAAGAGATATTAAGCTCTCCTTGTAGCCAATATTGTTAAGAATAGGGACTCAGTGTTAATAAAGAAACACAATTGAAATGTGGGAAGTCAAATCATACAAAGTTTGCATTTATATGATTGATAATGAGAACCTGGGGATTGTTGATCAGTGCAAATATCTTGGGGTTCACTCCAGGTCATATTTTTCAATAGAAATGTCAGGTTCAGAATGAACGTTACGAACTGAAAGCTAACAAAGCTATTTATTGTTTACCTCGGAAACGAAAAAATTTTTATTTAACACAAGACTGTATAATTTAAATTGTTTGATCAGACAGTTATGCCTGTGTTACTATTTGGTCGCGAGATTCGGGGAATAGAAAATATCATATGTATCCAAGCAGCAAAGTTTTTGAAACAACTTTTAAGTTTGAGGAAGTCCACCCCTGGATATATGGGGAGATATCCTGTAGAAATTAGTATTAAACTCGAATAATGAATTACTAAGTTAGAAACCGGTAGGCCTAATCCCAGTAAGGTGTGCTGTGTCCTTTACCGTCACTTGCTTGCCAATGTAGGCACATTTTCATGGACTAAAAAAGGAAAACAAATTTTAAGTGAATAAGAACAACTACGTTTGTTTATCCTTAAAGTATTACCCAATCACAGCTGGTAAAAGATGTTTACCAAGCGACGATTGCAGGACCAATATCTGCAGATATGACAAATTCCGACAATGGTCGATTTTACAGAAAAATAAGGCAAAACTTTCAATTTGAAAAAACTACTTCCAGATAGCCTGATGCAAGGTTTACTTCTCTTCAGAACATCAAACAGCTATCTGCCTATTTAGACGGGTGGTTGGAACAAAATACCTGCTTCTCAAATATTTAGCGAAAATTGTTTCCTATCGGTAGGAGACGAATATCATTATATCATCGAGTGTGACTTCGATAACAATCAGCGTATACAAAAGATACCATCATATTATTTCATTAAGCATGAGGCCGGCTACTGTTTAACCAGTCTCTTCACCAATCGTAATATTACCGCAAACTGAGTAAATTGATTAACTTTTTATTTATTTATTTATTTCCAAAGGATGACCTACGGGAACTAGTCCCATTCACAGGCTCCGACACTCACAGACAT
>JAVFBZ010148828.1:5850-18327 GCA_032466195.1 Katharina tunicata | reverse complement strand
CTCAGTTGGGGGGAATTACATCATGAGAACATTTTAGTAATACTCAGTTGGGGGGAATTACATCATGAGAACATTTTCAGAGATTTATAATTTCACGTCATGGACACAAGGTCGTCTCCAAAAGATCAAAATTCTTCAGATAAATTTTAATAATTGTTTCCGCTCTGAATCATCATGTTTTATATGTGTATTTTCATGTGATTGCCTATTTGTTTTATTTTCAAGATTGAACAAAATATCCACAGTTGGACGTTATAGTTCTATAATGATATGTCAAGCTGATATCGCACACAATGTGTTCGTTTATTGTACCACTAATTCCTCTAATGCTGCCAAGGTGATAGTCTTTATCGAGATAAGCTGACAAAAACTCACCTGTGTTTTCACAATTAACGGAATAAAGATCGATCACACACCGCGTCAAACTCATCTTCTGTTTGTTTTTTTACTATAGGCCTACGTTTTAATCGGTTTTTTTTTATGTCAGTATGAATTGTATACAAATTTGGTATCATGATCCTCTATTCTTATTCTCTTTTTCAGAAATGAAATCCATATACGTCTTTTCAAAAAGATGGAAATTCTGTCAGATGTTTATATCATTGTATCCGCTCAGAATCATAATGTTTTGCATTAACAGGAACGAAGAAATATCAACAGCTTTTGATATTTTATCAGGTTCGTTTGAAATAAACAACAAAATAAAATATAAATGCTAGTTTTGTAGTGATATATCATGCATACATAACGTGTTCGTCTGTTAAACACTCCATTCGTCTTCTACCCATGTCAGCGTCCTCTCTACATGTCATCGTCCTCTCCCATGGTGATCGTCTACTATCAAGATGATAAAACTTCCCCTGTACTTCCATAATTAGTGGGATTAAGATTGATCAAACCGGGCTTGGGGTAAATACACCTTTAGTTTCATCTTTCTGTCACTATATTCTGTAAATGCATTTAATATATATATATAAAATTCTCTAAACTTTTGCTGAAATATATTTGATATTTTTCTTCATTTATGTTCTCTATATGAATTTCAAACAAAACTATATTTGTATGTTCATGTTTGTTTCATGTTTGTCTACACTAGTTTTTTTTCGTAGATTATTTTCGTAGACAATCAAAGAGACCTAAACATATAATGACCTTGTTCTACTTTCGGGAAATTAACAAGTGTCTTTTGAGAAATGGATCTCAAAATTCCCCAATATTTCAATACATGTTTCCACAAATAACATGAACTCGCCAGTGTAATAACAAAATCCAATTGTCCTTATTCTTATATAGGCCTGTTCTTCTTTTCTCAGATTGATTGTCATCTCTCAGGATCTCTCGTCCGTGTTAAACATTGACCTTTTACAGTGAGTGATTTCTTCTGCGAGAAATGATTGTAGTAATCTTCATAGTGTTTAAATCCATTGTAGTGTCACTTGCTGTCTTGAACTCCGTGGATTCTTTGCAAACAAGTACGTTCAAAATAAACTACTAACAAGCGAGTCAAAACGATCCTTTGACGCTATTAAATGGAAACAATTTATTTAGAAAAAATTATTTTACTTTTAGTCCGCCTGTTGAAGAAATAGTTTCCATCGTCCAGTTTATCTCAATGGCGTCATCTTGAGATAAATTTGATGAATTTCTTTATCAATCAGCGTTAAATGTCTGACATTTATATAACTCCATTACAGTCTCCATTACATAACCTTAACACTTGCTGCAGCCAGACATAGCAGGTCAAACGAGGTGTGCCCAAAATTATGTTTACTACGTCTATTCAAATCAGCAAGTTAACTGAAAAGTAACCAAGAAGTTACATTGTAGTATTACAGATTTGAAAACTTAAATATTATTTGATTACGTAAAAAGTAGAAAAATAAAGTTTGGAAGGAATTAACCAAATTCTATTGAACCCGTTTACTTACATTTGCATGGAGCTCTCAGGATAGCTTTGATAAAATACATATTTCAACAGAGCATTTTGATACCTTCACTGCATGAATGCGTTTAGGTGATATCATCCAGATGTTTATCTCAAGATGACACCATTGAGATAAACTGGACGTTAAATTTTTTTTCTCGAAATAAGTGCACCTTTTGTGTTGTGCTAAGTGAAAAGAACTGCCATGATATCGTTTGGTGCCAAAGTTAAATTATTACGCTTATGCAAAAGGGTGTTGCAGAACTGTTCCACGTGTTTCCTGTTAATCCTAGTGGTTGTATTTCATATAATTCGTGTACTGCAAACTATTTGACTATTTAACTATAACTATTTAGTCCACAGACGACAAAGAAGTACTTTACAAGTTGTCAGAATATGGTAAAGGTTTGTCACCGTTATCACCACTTTTTAAGGCTGATGAATGTGGCCTCGCTCTTTGATAGTACAACAATAAACCAGACGACATGGGACAAAAATAATGGTGGGCATTATTATATGATCCAAGTATGTTGTAAAGTAAAACACAACAAGGAATGTAAATCACATCATGAAGAACATTTAATAAGCACCATTTCGGAATTCTTTTTTATTCCTTAAATGGTCCATATCGTGGCTGACATAATTTCAGAATGGTCATCCGTTTTCATTGAAATTTCTTACAATTTTATTACAATACGATGCGAGTACCAGTTCCTTATTTGCTTGTCAATTGACTTGACTAAACTGAAACTCTTTTATTTAAGAAATGAAGTTCAGTGTTCTGACATTTAATGTTTGATAAAGGGTCAGTCCTGTAGGCGTTGTTCCTATTTCCCGAGTTATCAAATTGTAATGAGGACCCCAATTTGACCGATCCTTTATCAAGCAATAAAGGCAGAGACTATATAGATTGATGAGATTGGAGCCAGGAAATTGAACAGTGGCGCCCCGAGCATCTGGTGCTGATTTGCTGCCCGACAGAGCGTGATATCAAGCACTCACATCAGTTATCTCCCTAGCGGTTTTTGGATGACATTTTGACAGCTCGACATCGACTACATACGGACAGGGGGCGCCACGGTCAATGTTAACAAGATGGCGGCATAGGACGCTAGCCTGGGATTGGTCGAAGTGACCAGTCTTGTCAATCTGTAGTCTCTGGTAAAGGTCAGAAAACTGAAATATTTGACGGTATTTGAATGTTAATGTTCATATTGTGACGCATGTTTTAAAAATTCCAAGTTTCTCCTTTTTATTCATATTTACAGTTGTTGGTGGGAGCATAACCATTTGCAGCCATAAATTATTTATTTCATAAATAGTAAAGCGATCTTCAGTGAGAAAAGAAACGCGTTTCATGCAGTGAAACTACACATCAGGCATAAATATAAGTTATACAACTACGTACAAACTTCTGATTGACAGCATGTAGTCTTCAGTTATGTTGAAATTCGGGGTGATGTGAGATGTTTGAGCAGATCGGATGATACACCAACTTGTTGTTTGACAATTAGAGTATAGCTTGTTTACGCTTCAATGAACCTGGCAGAATTATTGTTATGATAGTTCCTCCATTTTCTACATTCGTTTTCAAGTGATATTGTCTGGCAGCTCAATCAACATGGATGGTAACCTAATTTTGTGCCATCAAAAATGACTGGTGTCACCGCCAAACACGGTTCAATATTTAACAAATAGGCTGTTGATTCATACAATACATTAGGCAACCCCTTCAACATTGGCATAACGCGTATCTTAACACCAGACAGTTCTTCTCTGTATTTAACAATATTTTCCCAAATTAACATTTTTTGACAAATTGACATTTTTGTCATTTGAGGCAATTCACCAGGATCATTCGAGTTTAAGACGTTGGCACTGAAAATAACAAAATATTGGACCGATTATTTATTTTACTGGTAAGCGTATATAAATAATTTTAATAAAAGGGTATCACTTTGCCGATACAAAAGATGTCACGCTTGAGACAAAGATACTATCTTCTAGATTATCTCCAATAACAGAAACACAACTCCAACTTTCTTGAAACATTTTTATCATCTTTATCGAAAGTACACTTATGGGTTAACTGTTAATCGAACTATATTGCCAATATGCATTCAAATGGGTGTATCAAGATTTTTCAAGGTGCTGTGTAAGGCTGTGTAAGGCTAAGTTGCCTTGCATGATTTTCATGTGGCTGATGTTGCTAACGTACGGGCAAATATATTACATGTAGGTTATATTACGAGCCGGCTAAAGTTGGTTCCCAGTTCCTTATTCAGTTGAAGTTAGCTCCCAGTTCCCTATTCAGCTGAAGTTAGTTCCCAGTTCCTTATTCGGCTGAAGTTGGTTCCTTATTTGCATAAATTCATCGATATTGATTTTAGGAAAATAGAGCCTGATACGAAGATTTTTGAACAAGAAAACACGAAATTAATAAATTCCTCGCTACTAAAACCCTTATATAAGAAATATTTCGCCGCGAAAACGCGAGAATAAGAAACTAAGAAAACGCGAGAATAAGAAAACAAGAAAGTAAGAAATAAAGCATGATTGCCCTTTTTGTGCCATCAAGATTTCGTGGCGAGAATACGATCAACTTCGTGACGAAATATTTCGCGGCAAAAACGCGAAAAACTTCTTGGCGAAAACACGAAAAACTTCGTGGCGAAGAGAAAAAGAATGTACTTGGTGGTTTGATGTAATGCGCCAGCATTAAAATTCCGTAAACAAGAGCTTCTCGTCCATCTCTCAATGTTTGGGCGGAAACACATGTCATGTTGACGATTGCGCATTCCATAAAACCGACAAGTACTTTCGTTTTTGCGTTTTCGCCACGAGGTTTTTCGCATTTTCGCCGCGAAGTTTTTCGCGTTTTCGTCGCGAAATATTTTGCCACAAAGTTTATTGTATTCTCGCCACAAAAACTTAATGGCACAAAAAGGGCACTCAGGCAATATTTCTTACTTTCTTATCCTCGCGTTTTCTTGGCGAAATATTTCTTGTTTTCGTGTTTTCGCTGCGCAATTATCCCTTATTTGGTGTTTTCTTGTTTTCGCCTCTTTTTTTTTTCGCAGCGAAAACAAGAAAACGCGAAATGGCACAAATCAGCCACTATAGACATTCTACATTGTTGATTTCAATTAAACCTCGTACAGCATCACATACGATATCGCCGTCCTGTAAAGATTTTTGTTCCCTCCGTTTAATAAAATATATGTGCCATATGGTGTTCCGATTTAAATTAATATCAGACTAGTTGAAGGCATTTAATTTAGAATCTCTTTAGATGAATCAAAAACATATATTCTGATGCTGTTCCTACATATCTTTAAATTAGATTTCTATTCTTTACGTAAGAACACTGATGTTAACCTTATATTTTAGATCAATAAAGGTTACACAGAACAGTTTGTGTCGTTCTTCGTTGGTTCCGTTCGATAGTGTTCAGTGTCAATGTAAATACAGTTTGCCAGATCTTTCATATAATACAAGAAGATCAGGAAAACAAAAAAATAATATTGAAGTCAGCCTAAAGACTTCTTTAAAATGTTTATTTAATCACGTTTTCCTTTATAAACAATTTTGCTAAAATGTCAGACTTGTCTGATTGCGACCGGTAATGTTCAGGGACATTTCTTAACAATAAAATCTACAATATCTCAATAGGAGCAAAGTTAGGTTTCGATCAGTTGCTCTTTTTTTAATCAGCACATTAACATCCATGTTACAATGCTTGAATCGGTCAAAAGAAGTTCATTGAGAAAAGTAGAAATTCTTATAATGATGTTAGCTGTAAATCTCAATTGCACAGGCAAGTTATGCTAGGCTAGTTCTCAAGGGGAAGCAAAAACAGTATCTTCTTAGAGTCAATTGGTCCCTAAATTGTACGGTGGACATATCCTGCTATACAGGAGATACCTCTGTGAAATATATCTTTATTCAATAACTGTTCACTACAGTCGCCACAAAGACAGTATGTCATTTATTTAACTTTATAAACAACATTATGAAACGATTTTTATGATGAATATTTATTGATTAATAGCTGATGTAATAGACACATACGATATATCAAGAAAAGTCCGCCATATCATGTTAGGGACCAATTTGTTCGAAAGGGATACCTGGGAGTCTTCCACACACTCAGAACACCATCCACATTGCTGTGTACAATCCATCTTATCAGGTTCACTTTACTGTTTGGTTTTCTTACCCTTTCAGCTACAACGTTTCGGATACTTATTCAGCTCTGCGTCACCTAGTTATCACTTCGTTGGTAACATAAAACAAACTTTACTGGTTACTTATTATCAGGATAGAAATTTCACGATGAAAGTTTTAAAGTAGAGTTAGTAATGTTCCATAATGATTCATAATGATTCTCGAGAGGAGAATAGCACTACGAGAGACATGTCCGTCTAGACAGGAAGTATTGATAGTTTCGTGATGGTAATAAACGAAGGTTGGGGCCGCGCCGTGGCTCCATGGTTGAGCGTTGGACTACGGAACCCCCGTTACTGTAACCGGAATAGGTTCGATCTATGGGCTTTAGATAAATAAGGGAAGTTTTCCAGTGGCTGCGGGGTTTGCGGAGTGTTTTTTTAGGTTTCTTCCCGGTAATTCACCATTCACCGGCAACGCATATAATTAAGATTAGTAAGTCGTCATATAGGTGAAATACTCTTGAGTTCGACGTTAAACTCCAATCAAAGAAACAAACAAATAAACGATTATGATAACAACCAAGGACGTGTCACCAATTTCCGTCAACGTAGAATAAGTAGCTAATAGAAGAGTAGTAAACGAGTCCTGATTACATCAAATATTAAGATGACGTTTCTTTTAAATTGACATCAAGTAAACATTATTTGTATGTGGTATATATTTGTTTAGAGATGATGAGTTAACTTGTCGAATACGTACGGGTTTACAGCCACTATCACAGACAGTTAGTCGAATTGCACCAAGACTTGTAATTATTCTGTCTACATTTGTAAAGAAAACCGGTTTATTGAGTTCTTTATACAATTCAATTCAATTCAATTCAACTTTATTTCACTCTGGTCACACAGTGACATAAGAGGTTGCCGTCACACAGAGTACATTTTCTTTCTTGGAGTGGTGTGTTGCTCCACCTTCCTGTTTCCACAGGTAATTTGTGGTTACTGAGTCTAATCTTAGTAATTGTGTTCCTTAAGTAAACAGGGCGTGTAAATAAATACGGTTCAATACTTAAAGTAGATTTAATCAACGAATAATATCTGCCTTTTGACGAGTTCTGTAAATTAATGGCCCACGACTGATAAAACTGGTCCATTAGGACTTGCTTTACCAGGCGAGAAAAATGATCTGGATTTCCCGGTTTTTGAAATAACCAAATATCTGACATGCCAAGTTGGTCTAAGTTTTTCTTTACAAATGTTATCCATTTGCTTCGAAATTTGCCTTTAATGAATTCATTGTAGAAAAATCTATAAACCAGTAAAGAGAGTTTTGTGGTTTTGCCAGTGATGAGTCTCGCCCAAAAGTTTAGTAACCGTTTGATTATAGTGACATACAGAGGGTATCTTCCTAGTTCTCCATACAGCATATAATGACGGGTTGATTTTCGAACTTTTAAGATATGTTTAAGTACAGTAGTATAAACAGATTCTATAGATTTTAAATTTTCAAATCTCCATACTTCACAAGAGAACAACAAAATACTGACTACAGTGTGACCAAATAAGGATAAAATACAATCACTTGTAAGAGGTATGTTCCGCATCCGAACATATAAAAGATGCAGAGCTTTGTTAGCTTGCTGAATTAAGATATTTCTCGCTACATTGAATGACCCAGTTTTGTTGAACGTAATTCCCAGATATTTATAACTATCGGTGATTTCTAGTTCTACATTATCAATGAAAAATTTTTGATTTGATTTTAGTTTTCTCCATGTTTACAGATAGCTTCCATGTTTTACAATATGTTGAAAATGAATTTATTGAATCATGCAAGTCTTTGGGAGAGTTTGTTACGATAACGGCATCATCGGCATATAATAAAACAATGAAAGAGGATATGGTATTAAGCTCATCCTCATTGACTAAGGATATACCGTTCCCATTTTGGAATAAATGTTCTTCTAAGTCATTCAGAAAGAGAGAGAACAGAAGGGGGGATATGTTCTCTCCTAGTCGTACTCCTGTTGAACAGACAAAACAGATCATCAGTCTACAACCAGGGGGTGCAGTCATTCATCCGAAGGTCCACTATTCCGAAGACCCAGAGGCCGTACGGTCCGTTAGGTTAAAGGTCCGTCAGTCCGAACTCCGAAGGTCCATTAATCAGAAGGCCCTTTGGTCCGAGGCATATATAAAAATGTATTTGTATTATATAATGCTGCAGGAACTTGTCATAGAGGAATATATTTGTCATAAAGTAACAGTGATGATCACAGAACACAGCTAGCTTCACTGGTAATATAGGCTTCCAGGTGATGGTTTCACACCATTATAAAGGTTATTTCGTCCATGCGCACCCAAGTGCAATCTTTTTATGAGCAGCACTATAATATAATATTGATTAACCGTGTTATAAATCAACAACGATATGCGCAAGGAGCCTTAATAGGTAAAGACTGGAACCGTTGGCGCGCATTATAGACATATCCGGACCAGCGCCCCGACGAAACAGTGGACCAAATTCGAACTATCGGAACTTTGGACCAATGAAATATCGGTCGCGCAGCTCGCATGTTCCGACCTATATAACCTTTTATAGAGGGTAGCAATTATCGGTGAGATGGAGCGCCTAAATGCATGAGAGTTATGTGTACAAAACAGAACGGGAGGTGAAAATAATTATACTTATACAACCGTGTTTTGTATGTATATTATTATACATCGTCTGGTGAAAAATGTCTGCCCTAAAGACATGACAACCTATGTAAAATACCCTGATCTAAGGAAAGAGGTTGCGCAGACTGTGAACCATAAAGTTGGGCGGTTTGGTACCTGCGATATTATTTTATTAAGAATATATTTTGTAACGTACAATACGTACATTTATAAAACAAAATCGTTGGAATATCGGCATGTAATACATTAAAATATGAGTTGACATCATAGAGAGTTTGTAAAGCCAGAAGGTGTTGAGTTGTAGTATCATAAATCTGACCTACGTCATGTTAGGTGATCATCCAGTGTCATTTAAAGACAATTACTTTGCATTCCAACTACCCTTTTATACAATGGGTTATGGAAGATTTTTCAATAACACTATGGAAACATTGTGTTCAATGCCAGTAGTCTCACTTGTGATTTATCAGATGCTGGTCCATTGTAAGTTTGCTTTCACTGCAGTCATGTTTTATCATCAAATACCATATATAACTGATGGGAGTTGTGCAGGATTCATTGAATTGGTAGCCTTTACCGTCTTGAGTCATTCCACCGAGAACCAATTTCTATTAATCTTCCGACCACGGAGTCTTGTCCATATGGGAGATCCTATCAATCATCAGCAGATTTTTCGACATCGGTTTAATTTTTAAACTCTGTCGACTTTTATATCGCTAGTGTGCTACGCTTATATCTTATGATTCCAGTTTTCATACCATTCGTTTGTATTTTTTATAATGTTATATTTCGTTATGATATAGTGTACATAGTTGATTAATTTAAAAATTATCGAGGTTAGACATAAGTTATCCAAACAAATCCTGTAGCAAATTGAATTGTGATTACAAATCATTGAAATTGGCAAAACAAACCATGTAAATCGTCGAGAACTAGTGATTTAGTCTGAAAAAACAAATTATTTCACAGTTACATATGAGTTGTAATAATGATTTAAGGGCAATATTTATTTCCATATCCTATAACAGCTGATTGACACAAACCAATAATATTTGGTATTCTAACTAGACACATTTTTTCGTCAGATTGAATGGATCAAAGTTCCTGTGTTGTCAGGTTGGGTGATAAAGTCATATCTTATCAAAAAATTATACATTTCCATTTATTTTTTATTGTTGTGTGCCTTAATAAAGAATGTCTAATTTATATGGAGGGAGACTATTTAATAGTGGAAGAAAAAGAGCAAACCCCGAACAAAACATTTCGCCTCTGGTGATCAACCATATCCAAGGCAGACTCGAATTATTTAGTGAGAGAATCATCGGCTCTACACAATACTAAACCGGAGTCAGGGACAACTGATATCCTGATTATAAGGCATTGGTGAGAAATTGCTTGGTTTTTACCATTATCTTGAAATCTCTACAGAAGTGTACGCGATCAAATGATGTCAATGTTATTAAAAAGGATTCACCATACAAAAACAGAACTCCTTCTGAAAATCCCAATAACTTAAAGTTAGAGTACCAGGTGTCTAAGTGTGGCGTATTTTGGGGTGACAGCTTCCATAAAACTGTTTCATTTATCAAGCATGATAACTTATAATGAAATCCCGTTGAGGATTTAAATGCCATCGATATGTTTACAGCAACTCTCTCAAGATTAGCCATCGACCAGGGTTAACCAATGAACTATATCCGCTCACAATACCACCATAAACCGAAATCAACTATATCAATAAGTACATCTGCGTTTGTCATACGATTCACATATTGATAGATGTGATATAAATGACCAACTCTGTTAACAACAGACTAACATCCAGACAACTAGCGATTATTTACAAAATATTTAACTTCTAACGATTATCTGACAAGGGGAATCCTATTTCGTTTTGAAGCATTGACTTTAAAACAACATTGAAGTTGATGATGATGACAGAATTATTGGCGATTTCCAGTCCTGACTTACGAGACTGACTTACGCCACACCTGTTATATTTTTGTTATCTACATTAATTCACCAACAAGAGCGGGGTGGAATAAAACAAGATGTAACCAGTCGTATAACAATTATGTTTTGTCTACACTTGTCTGCTATTCAAATTGTTCTGCAGTCCCCAATACTATACAGTTGATGCTTTCTTTCTATAAGGGGTTCTGTTCTTCTTAAACTATATATTTTACCTATACAACATAAGTTCTAATAGAATTCTGAAGGAGATTAAATCTTCTGCTAATCGCTTATTTTAGAAATAGCGCTCGACACTTAACCTTATTCTAGAAATAGCACTCAACACTTAAAAGTTATACTTTTCCAGCTTAAGACTGAAACAAGAATTAACTAACAGGTTTCTGTGATCGTAATAAAATAATAAAATGGAGTGCTGACAATCAACAAGTTACAAATAATCCAATTTGTAGGTGATATGTCGCATTATTCCTTTCACCTGTGTAATTGCTGAAAGACGAGTCTTCTTAAAGGAAAACGTTAACCCTTTATTACGAACATTAACGTGATCTTTAATATGTTTTATATATTAGACATTTCAATAATTTCAATTTGTTTGCGTACAGGGTTTCAACTATAATCCTTATAACTCTTTTTTTATTTATTTTATATCTGTTCAATGTATTACCCAATGGGTTTTCACTTATTGGATGACGTTGTGTTACCGATGTATGGTGGAAAAATGACAGAAGTTTTGGTAAAACGAACCCGCAATCGGCGTAGCCATCGGAAAAATACCAATATAAAAGTAAGGTCGACAAAAAGGCTTAAAAGGCGTACAGTGAAGGGACTTAGCAAAAAAAAAAAAAAAAACATTGATAAATTCTTAATATTCTTCAAGTTCTTTCTTAAACAGTTTATAAGCTGCTTTTATTATTAAAAACTGAGTTTACCTAGTTTGACTTTGTACCACCCAGGTAATCTACAGCAAGAGCATGAAATTCTGACAAAATTTGAAAATTAGTTTACGTCGGCCACACACAGATTATCAGAGAAACCCAAACGACGTTTCATCGTAGTTGGTTTTGTTCCAGATATTAAGCCGTACGGAAATAATCAAATAACATATGAGAAATGGATAAATTAGTTGACATTACGTGAACAAAAATCCGAATTCAAACGGATACAATAACTTGGCAGCCAAGTGTCGGCTGCTTAATCTGTAAATAATCTGTGCACATAAAACGAAAGGATAATTTTAGGTGATGCTGTAATTATAACATCTTCCAATGGCTTATATTTTTATTTGTTGCCAGTTTAACCGACCAATGATGCTGGAGTAAAATTTCACGGCGAATAAGCACAGATAAATACTGACGAGTTATATAACATGCTAATAATAATGACTTCTTAAAGAATTCCCGGCCATATAATAGGGTGTATGTTTTGACAAATAGAGCATAACTTGTTTACTATTCCATACACTAATAAGAAACGATGTGATGCTTTTTGACCATTCTGTAAATCAATCTTGAAATCGCTCTATATTGTCTACCACCTTCATCAACACTGCTTGTAACCTAATACAGTCAGATCAATGATGGCAGCTGTTTCAGTATGACAACGTTTAATGCTGTCTGAAACAGACAACGTTTAATGCTGTCTCTGTATGACAACGTTTAATGCTGTCTCCGTAGGACAACGTTTAATGCTGTCGCCGTAGGACAACATTTAACGCTGTCGCCGTAGGACAAC
>JAVFBZ010148817.1:0-19681 GCA_032466195.1 Katharina tunicata | reverse complement strand
CGAAACGTCGCTTACCAATATATCCAGAAGTTGAAAATCCATCTCAGTGGTCATGTTTTTGTAATTTACCCAGTTCTTAAATGCCACTCAAACAACAATACACATAGTCAACTTACGATTCTGTTATGGTGCCTAGTTGTGCATTGTTCCAATTGAAAGAACACTCTTCGATGGTAAAGAATAACTGTCTATATGGTATGATGTTTCGGAAATGTTTTTGGGTTGTTCAGTTGTTTTTCCAAACATTGAATTGGGCTACGTCAGGGTTTATCTTCGAATCACATGTATTTAAAGTCAGTTTAAGTCAACAGCAGCCGGAGTGGAAAATAATTACAATATTGCATTGTTAGCTATATATTCAAGATGCCGTTCATAAATTGTCGGAAAAATCTAAACTGTCCGATATTGCATGTGTATGTGTAACCGATGGCTACTTCCCAATGAGTAACTGAAGTGCTGAAATTGTATCAGGACTATTAGATGTAGAGCAGCCTCAATATACTGCTTTGCGATAATGAATAGATACAACTAAAAAGTCTTC
This sequence comes from Katharina tunicata, assembly GCA_032466195.1. Classification (NCBI taxonomy): domain Eukaryota; kingdom Metazoa; phylum Mollusca; class Polyplacophora; order Chitonida; family Mopaliidae; genus Katharina; species Katharina tunicata. The sequence goes on along the minus strand of JAVFBZ010148817.1, from coordinate 19,140 downwards.
ACGACGATCTGCGTGTGCTTGTTGTATGGGATTAAGAACGGAGTGTCAAATATTTTCGAAATGTTGACAGCTAATGGGCAATGACAATTTCTAATTCAAGCGGTTAAGTAAAGTCCATCTGGCTTGTCAAAGCAATCCTCCTCGGGTGCAGGAGCGTTCAACACCAATGTGACATACATTCATTTTATAGTGGCATTATATTTGGGTTCATGCAATCTTTTACAGGGCTATCTTATTCAGAGAAGCTTGTCGGAAACCGGGCTAGGTATGGTATTTCATTTCACTGTTACATGAAGGTATATTCCAAAACATAATTGCTGTACGGAAAACGAGATTCTTCCAGGCTTTTTTAAAAATGATTGAAATATAACAGACTTTTACTAATCAAGAAACATACAAATATTACATGTGTTTAAGTAAGAAGTAAATTTGGCATTAACAAGAAAACCCACCGTACAAAGCTGATTGTACTTGAAACGTTTAAAAACAAACACCAAATGGGAAAATAAAGAAGTGTGCAAGGGGAAAGTAAAATACCGTCATTAAAGTATTTGAACAGTGGCCTCACAAAATTGTAAACGTTCAGTGATTACTATTTAAAGTACGCTCATACGCAGAGGCTATTGATACACACATTTACTGCAGACCAGTATACCCGCTGCTTAAAACAAGGCCGATTTACCCGCGATTGCCACCAGAGGGCGCTATTCCAGACTGCAATCAAATGCCTGTTATGTTTCCACTCAGAACAATAATATTAATACTGATTGGTTATCCGAGAAATTACGTCACGGCTGTACATTTGGAGAAAGTGGCTGGACAAATGGAATGCGTATAAAGTGTCACTAGACGAAAACGTAAAGCAACAAATTTGTATTATTTTTTTTTTATTAAAGATCAAGTTTTATACCTAATTCATTTTGTAGCCATTAAGTACAATCCAGCTTGTCAACGTAGATTAAACTTTTGGATTAAAAGGAGACATCTTTATTAGTACGTCCTTCACATATTGTGCGCTACTTGCATAATGATTTGTCAATTTGTTGTCACATCTGGTTCATTCTCTAATGCACTGACATTACTCCATATCAACGGCTATTATCCCCGCTCTTTACAAGATTCAAAATGCTGACTGGTTACATATAAGGTGGGCCTTTATATGCGACGCTATATATAGCTGTCATTGGCCCCACGACGACCGCATAATTAAGGGCCTACAGCAATTTACTGAATAACTATAAATAAAATGGTGCTTCTTTATGGCCAAGTCGGTCATATACACCGGCGAAGCTTTTAATCAAGCGCACCAAATAACGATAAAAAAGGAAAGATGGGTACTCACCGTATATTTCCCGCGATAAGTTAAACCTTGACACCAGGCCTCGGATACCACGTAAGCAAACTGCAAGACAAACACGCACCTGTAAAACGCAATTTAATTGGCCTTTGTCGTCCAGTCTGAAATAGCCCCCTCTGGTGGTAATCGCGTGTAAATCGGTTTTTTTTTAGCAGTGGCTGTACTGTATCAACATCTAAATCTACAATGAAATCTGAAATTCGTCCAAGCTACCTGTATCTTGATAAAGTTCTGTGGCATAAATTGATGTCGATGGTATTTCAAAAATCAAGGTGACTTTGGAAGATGTTTGCTTTTTTGGGGGAAAATACAACATATGTGATTGGATCAAAGAAATGAAAATTTGTATTTTTGCAAATCATTATTATCTAAGGATTTGCGGTGTATATCAGAACTTCAAATGAGCCCAGATACCAACCGACCGTAATTTCAATCCTTAGTACCTAATTTAATAGCTTTGCCAAATCACTCTCTTTTGGGAATTGCGTTTTCACTAATTCAAATATCATTAGGTAAACCGTCATCCCTTCACATTCTAACAATGTTTATCTCCATCAATCGATTTTCCGCCAGCAAGTTATATTTTCCAATGTCTGCCTACATTAATGTTACGACCTGCGACTTGTCGCATGGCCTCTATTAATACGAAAATAAGTTATTCACATATTTGGACTACCACTGACAGCTGCTGTCCTGTCTACTGAGAGGAAAATCAATCAATACACGATAACACTTACCAATATACTAACACAAATCTCAGAGAAATACTATTTTGAGTTATTTGCGATATAATTGGTTTTATTTTTTTCATTTAAGCACTTTACGCTTGCTTTGCCAATATGCGGACCATATTAACATGGTCTAAATTTAACAGAAAATAATGCCACCAGTTAAGGCGTCATTGAGACTGACGATATAAAGTTTTGCTTGACAGAATCTTTCGAGGAGGGATTCCTAATTTGACAGGTATGCCGTGTCATAAGTCTACTGTGGATACGATACTGCTTTCCGTAATCTTGCCGACAGGTTAATGATATCATACTTGAGTTATGTTGACATTGAGATCCAGTATCGCCCAGACTCAGTTAGCTTCGTAGGAAACAAGGGGATTGTCAATGATACACACAAATGGAAGATGTAGACAGCACATACTGCGTGGTAACTTCATGTGAAAAAAGGATTATTACCGTCTCAAGTACGTTCAATTACATAAGGCATAACAACAAATAAGGTTCAAAAATGCCGATACGTATTTACGTAAAGACCCGCCCTAAAATATACAAAAGCTGCAAAGAATAAACCACAAAGCTATAACGCAAAACCGGCGGTTTACTTTTCTTCCTCATTGACTGAGGGCAATTTACATACAATTTAATTTTGTAAATTGAAAGTACTGTTTTTGATATGTACAATTTGCCACAAAAAAAAAGATGTATTGATGGTAGTTTCCTTCTGGTGATGCATTGGTACTCCTGTATTAACGTAAATAACTTTACGTACGTTGTTTAACCTATCTTAAATCAAACTAATTTATATTTGTCAAACAAATCAGGTGAGTGTAATTCACAGAAGCTATAACCACTAGAAATACATCATACACAGGGAAATACATCATATATGCACATACATCAGCATATGTATTCGAAGTGATCAAGCTTAATCAAATCTTCCACGGGTAACCATTTTTGCCCAAGCTAAATATTGTATGGCGTGGTTATATGGTTGAAAACATTTAATTGATATCAATCAATAATCAATGAATTCTCATTGATTACAAAATATAAACCGGCAATTACTTTCTATTTGCAAATTCTGGAAGAAACAATCGCCTAATTTAAGCTCATTATTTTCTTTCATCTCTCTGTTATGTACCGTAGAAAAGACGTAACAAGAACAAACACACATAACAGCTAACATTTTGCTTGACTCCTGTGGGATAAATTAAGAAAAGAATGTGTGGACATTGCGTGTTCTGCCAAGTTTCGTAACAAGATTAAGCAATATATGGGAGAATTCCTGGAAGATAAATGGCTAGTTTAATCTTGTTGGATTACATTTGTCACACTTTTTCCAAAAACAAAAAATCAAAGGTTATATCTTTGTCGTGAGTAATTTTCGATTTGGAAACGCATATAATATGTTTAAAACCACTAGAAAGCTTCCTGTTAATATTTGAAAACCAAGCCATAGCTTTTTCAATTTTGTTACGATCGTTAAGGAAGCCGTCAATTCATGTCAAGGGTAGTTTTCTGACTTCATACATTTTGGTACAGAACAAATCCCATATTGAAATATAAAAAGTGATTCACTAGAGGAATAAGACGACTCTGACATAACGAGCTGTAATTGTTTGTTTTTTTACATTTGTTATGATTTGTATAAATTGACATAAAGTGCAAAATGGCTTTGGCAAAATGTACATGCTTAACAATTCAATAACAAATGTGTGACTTGCTTGTCGTTAATACCTTAAGTTCGCGAGATCTACAAAGTTATAATATTATTGTCAATAGTAATCACACTGGCACAGGGATATAGTCTAATTTAAATCGATAAATCATCTCCTTTTCTAGATACATTATCTGAGACAAGTAAGTTACAATGTTATATGTTGTAAATTTGTATGTTAAGGAAACTCATTAGTTAACGTTTCGTTACTGATATATGTGTCGTTATGAAGCCTGTCTGGTGATGATTATTATGTACTGAAACGTCGACTGGTAGATAGAAGTAGAATCTATAACATTCCTGGTTTGCTGGGCTTTTATCACGTCATAGTCAAATAACGAATCTGTTATGGTGCCTAGTTGAGACTCTTGACGAGCATCTGCATGTGTTTGTGATTTGGGATTTAGAACGGAGTGTCAAATATTTTCGAAATGTTAACAGTTTGGGCAATAACAATTTCTAATTCAAGAGGTTAAGTAAAGTCCTATCTGGCTTGTCAAAACAATCCCCATCGGGTGCAGTAGCGTTCAACACCAATGTGACATACATTCATAGAAATAAAAAGTGGCATTATATGTGGGTTCATGTAACCTTTTACAAGGCTATCTTGTTCGGAAAAGCTTGTCGGAAACCGGGCTAGGAATGGTATTTCGTTTCACTGTACTTCTGCATTAATACAGTCATTCAGAAAATTATACTATGGGTAACTTACATATATTGTATCTTGATCCTGAATCTGTCATCAGCATGCAATAGATAGAAAAAAGAAGAAAAATAACCCAGTCGATTACCTGCCTTTTCAAATGTTATTCAAGTTCAACCTATACATATGTATAGAGATCCGAATTCGAATCCCGGTGGAGGCAAGCACAATTTTCTTTCTCTACATCTATTCAAAAATATGCATAGTAGGGTAAGTTCACAGCACATATGTTGCTGACTAAGGATATTTGAAGTTAAGGAGCTTTCTTCCAGTCTCAGGTATCATGTGAACGAGTGACGGCATTGGATATAAGGCAAACAACATAGACACGAAAAATGCGGAATCTGCTTGTTGTGCTCGGACAGACATGTATGTTAAGCCATACATAGATTCACCGTACTTACATGTCACAATATTAGCAGTAAAATTCTTGATGGATTAACGACAGCGTATGTATGTGCAGTTACTGTTAGTATAGTTCAGCTCACGTCAGTTTGTTTTAAGATTTCGCTGTCAACGCATAGTATGAAAGACACTAATTTCTGTCCAGTTGTCTTATTATAGGGAATGGTTATTATCTGCATGTAGTTATATTCCAAAGCATAAGTGCTGTACGGAAAACGAGATTCTTCCAGGCTATTTAAAAATGATTGAAATATAACAGGCTTTTACTTATCAAGAAACATACAAATATTACATGCGTTCAAGTAAGAAGTAAACTTGGCTTTAACAAGAAAACCCACCATACAAAGGTGATTGTACTTGAAACGTTTAACCACAAACACCAAAAAAGAAAGTAAAGAAGTGTGCAAGGGGAAAGTAAAATATCGTCATTAAAGTATTTAAACAGTGGCCTCACAAAATTATAAAGGTTCAGTGATTACTATCTAACGTACGCTCCTACGCGATTGCCACCAGAGGGCGCTGTTCCAGACTGCAATCCAATGCCTGTATTCGGCGCTTCCACTCAAAACCATAATATAAATACTGATTGGTTATCCGAGAAATTACGTAAAGGCTGTAAATTTGGAGAAAGTGGTGAGACAAATGAAATGCGTATGAGTGTCACTAGACGAAAATGTAAATCAACAAATTTGCAGTATTTTTTACTCAATATTAAGTTTTATACCTAATACATTTTGTAGCCATTAAATACAATCCAGCTTGTCAACATAGACTAAACTTTTTGAATAATAGGAGACATCTTTATTAGTACGTCCTCCAGATATTGTGCGCTACTTGCATAAGGATTTGTCAATTTGCTGTCACATCTGGTTCATGCTCTGATGTACTGACATTACTCCAAATCAACAGCTATTATCCCCGCTCTTTACAAGATTCAAAATGCTGACTGGTTACATATAAGGTCATTCGCCACGGTGGAATCAGAGGCTTTGTTAACACGTATAATGTAAAATGGCCAAGCCTCTTTATGTTGAATTCGAATTATGCCAGGATTTCATCATTCTGGCTCACAAATGTACCCAAGCACTGACAGTTGGACAGTTCTATGTTTTCAAAAATTGTTACAATAGAACCAATCAGATTTGATGTAATTAAAACCTTATTGTTGTGAGCCTTTATACGCGACGCTATATATAGCTGTCATTGGCCCCACGGCGACCGCATAATTTAGGGCCTACAGCAATTTACTGAATAAATATACAAAAAATGGTGCTTCTTTATGGCCAAGTCGGTCATATACACCGGCGAAGTTTTTAATCAATCGTACCAAATAACGATAAAGCGGAAAGATGGGTGAGTAGTCATCAAACGTATATTTCCCGCGATTAGTTGAACCCTGATACCAGGCCTTGGATACCACGTAAGCAAACTGCAAGACAAACACGCAACTGTAAACGCAATTTGACTGACCTTTACCGTTTAGTCTGAAATAGCCCCCTCTGGTGGTAATCGCGGGTAAATCGGCTTTATTTTAGCAGTGGCAGGTCGTCCGGTACAATGTGGTTGTCAGTGTTATACACACAGAATAGAGGTAGACAGCACATACTGCGTTGTTATCTTCATATGAAAGAGGATACTTACCTAAGTACTAAATGATGCCTGTCAGTATTTCCTTAAAATGGCACTTGCAAGAAAAAAAACTCACCCCAAAATATCCGAAAGCTGCAAAAAAAAAAAAAAAAAAAAAAACTAGAATGCAATGGGCGCGCTTTGCTTTTTTATTAAAATTTATATACAATTACGTTTGAAAATATTTTTGTACTGTTTTTAATATGTACAATTTGCAAAAAAAAAACTGCATTTAAAGTTCTGCAACTTTATAGAGGTTAAATTTTACGATTGTATTTGAAATATAAGTTGAGGATGGACTAATCGACAGTTGATGGTGGATACAATAATGTTGCTGTCGCTTCAATGTCACATTACCGAATGAATATGACTTAACCTGCGCTTCCAAATGGCTTAAAGACCTAATTACTGTCATTTAAGATGCCCAACGTGTAACTAGTGCGAAATGCACACAGTCAACCAATGTGTTTAATAAAATCTTATCAGATACAAATGGCTCAGTTTGAACGTCCGTACGAATGACAGTTAAGATGAGAAACATGTAGTGATAATGTTTTCTAGATTTACCTACACATTTACCGAAACATTTTTACGAAGGCGCCTATACTATTTTTTCGTCTGATCAAGTATGTCAGCCCATAGGAGCACAGCTGAATGCAGCATGGAAGAAGTTGGTGGTAAAATAATCTTCAAGAAGGAAGGGTCGCTGGCTGAAATGTTAGACAATCTTAATGATCCTTGGCGGAGATGAACATTATGATGTTTCGTAAAAATCTATAAATATGTGGCCATCAACGCATTATATCGTGCATAATAACATATACATTAGAGTAAATATATCATGTTTGTACAAAAACTATATAAAACCCAAACTGAGATATTCTTTCACAGAATGGTACCGAACATAACATACAGTATATGTCACCCACGCAGACCCTGAAGAGTTTTCCAAACATGAGATGCCCGCGCCCTTTTCCCGAACTGCTGTATTGAAATCGGTACCCTTCTCAGTTCCAAGAAAAAAGTGTGAAAATAATATCTGCTGGTGAACACTTGTTGTAAGATAGATATATTTGGTACAAACGACACAATTTTGATGGCTTTTCGCCATCCTGAAAAGCTTTTTTTAAAGAATGTTGAACCATATTATAAAAAGAGCGAAATCAGTTGGAAAAAAAAAGCCTGACTGTTAGCTCGTCGTCGCCGTTTCCCGTACCGTTTGTTTCATCCAGGGACAGACGAAATATAAACAAACATTTGACAATAAGATACTAGATTAAAGTATGTGTAAAACTCACATGTGAAGAGGTATAACATTGTTCAGAAGAGTCTAAGCCTTACTGTTTATTAATACTGTAGCAAAACTAAGACTTTAATATCTGATATTTTGGTCTGTTTTATACCCAATTATGTCTTCTTTAAACTGAGCAGTTTAGCATGGAACCAGATAAAGTCTAGGCAATGAAGCCATGTTAGTATCGATAATATATTTCGGTTTTATTATTCCATAATCAGTTACACATATTTATATATTGTTTAACTAATGATAAAATAAGTAAATAGGCATGTATGTGTATGGGATGCTTGATAACGGTGTTAGTAACTATACCGAAACGTCGCAACCCTAATAATCAAGAAGTTTTAATCGATACATGTCTTAACTTAGTTATGACCTCCAACTTCTAAATGCCTCTTAAACAAGTCATGTCTAAAACAACAGGAAGAAACTGTTTACAAACTTATTTGAGAAAAAAATGTCTTTTGGACTTGCTGTTTGACATGCATATTTTGATTAGGCCTCTCGACACGTTTCTGGGGAAATGTGCACACGATCAAAAGTACGATTGATTTGATAACAGGAAAGAATATTTATATTTTGCACGTCAACAATATCTAGGGAAATGTCTTGTATCTAAACTGCAAATGAAGCAATCGCCAACCTTTCCGGTGTAGTTCCTTTCACCATTATACCCAATTTAATAATGCAGCCAAATCAAGTTCTTTCGGAGTTGTGATTTTGAGAATACAAACGGCAATGTTACAAACTGTAGCTTGTAGCTGAAGTGAGTTGAATGACTTAAGGGGGAAGTAAACAACCAAAACGGTCCAACTACAGACCATAAGTACAAACTTGCTGTTACATTTTTTGTAGGATTTCTGATTGCCACATTAATTGAACTACTGTAAGTACGTGGTGGACTGTTTGTGCCATGATTTATTTACGTAATTTTGCAGATAGATGTAACATTAACTACTCAAAATTTTACCAAAGCTAAACAGAAAGTGACAAATGTACAGAATAAACTGATATTTCTGATCCACAACATTTTAATATACATTTCTTCAGCAAATGATTCACGACAAACCCACCATACATTTTACTTACTGTAGTTCAGTTATATTCATATAATTTAACTAGGATTTTGGTTTCCCTTCTCATCTTTAAGGTTAAACGATGCTGTTAAAATATTAAGACAATGATGCCTTCTCCACAATAAAATCTGGATTAAACCTCTAGATGTTAATAACTATGTAGTTACTCAGTGTCAGGGTTTCTAATATATGTCCAGAATACCAGATTTATTCGTCGTTGTTTTAGTTTAAGTACTTAGTTATTTTCTCACTTTATACCCAAGGTTTTGAAGTGCCAACTGATCTAAATGTAACACCAACTAAAAAATGAAACAGTTTATACCAATAACAATAGCATTATGGGCGAACGGTACATGTGTGTGAAGTATAATAATGTAATTATATTTAAGAGTATCTTCGGGACTATCTATAGTATACTGAGCATAGTACGTCTGAGCATCTTCGTGCATTAGAGGAATACACAAAGGTTATGAGGCCAAAAGTTAAAAGGCTCATCCACATAGGAATAGAAGTGTCCTACGGCAGTAACTACACAGGTAAATATTTGTTAACACCTACCGGGAGAAAAACTGATTTTAAAGCACTCTGTTCGATTAGTGAACATTGGAGCCAATCCATTTACACTGTTATAAGTCTTCGACTCCTTTATAGACACGCTGCAAAAATAAATATAGACGTCTTCAGATTGAATTAGATTATAACTATGTAGATTCAATATTTTTTCAAAATGGAGTCGTTCTGTTATGCCACGTTTGTGTAGGTCAACCTTGGAATCTCAAGGAATCAATTAAATAAATTGGAAACCACACTCTTCAATAGAGCTCCACAAATGCATTATTCATTGCAACATATTTCGATTATATTCTTGTGACTTGTGCATAGATTTATTTTTTGGTGGTATAAATGAAGAGAGAGAAAATGTTGCTTGTCTCAAAGTTATATACGCGAGGAAAAGGCGAATTTTTAGCAGAAATATTCGGCATTTTTCATAAATTATCTTCGCTGTAGATGTCCGAAATTTGTCGAGCTAGATCTCTTTAATGAAAATCAATTCTACTAAAACTAGTTTAGTCAGATTTCACTCTGATCAATCTAGTGTTGAAAGTAAACATCGTGTTGACTGTCTTGCTGACTGGGTGAAATCTCAATTTTGTTTGATTTTGTATGGTGAAATTTATGAAGGAAGAGGAACACTTGAGAAAGTCGGAATTTATCTGGACCAATGGGAGAGATGGGTGGATTTTACGGTCTAGAGGATTTCAGAAATCTCAATTATAAAATTGGGCTGTCGATACTCAAACGCTAATTTAAAATGACTCTAACACACACAGAGTTAACAAGTTCGTAGGGGTATATTTGCCATGATCACACATACTAACGTTTATAAACATTTACCTCGTTGACACAAAAAATTGCCCTCGTGACAATTGCTATGATGAAAGGCATATATAGCAGGTGCCTTCATCAATAGAGATAAGGGTATTTTTTCTTTAGTTTACATTTAAATCATATATACTGTATACTAATAAATAGACGCAGCTGAGGTAGAACACACATGTACACAACTGCATGCGTGATAGCGCCGTGGAAGCCGTGGAGCGGTGAAGGGCGAGGGCTGAACAAATCTTTGGTTTCTTCGTTACGAATGTCATGATTCCATTAAGGCGGTTTATCATGCGATAGAATTCTTTATTACATGGCCTCATACTGGCCCTTGTCAGCATCTGACATCTGAAGAGTACACATACAAGTGTCGATCGCCAGCATAACACATGTACAGCTGTCGATAGCTTGCCTTATCCGGTGTTATGTATGTAGCCAGACTTCTCCACATCTCTTATATGTGTATATGTATGCAACCATCCAGTCTAAGATTATTTAAATGTTAACTTGATCTCCATAGAAACCGTGATTATATATAAAACTTTTCACTCTAAGTCTCTTTATTGTAATGACAATGTGTCAATAAATGTTTTTTTTTATGTTTCACTCGTCTCTCTATTTAGTACATTCCACCCACTCTATTCAGCATGTTTTGTGTTAACGAGTCGACAATCCGTAGATAACACATACATGTACTGTCAGCTGTAGCAGCAAATAATGAAATACAAATCCGCAAATGTAATCATTCTTTGGACAGGGACTTTTTTCATCAACAATTATCTTAGTTATAGTCTTCAGATTAGCACAATTTATTTTGACCTACAATTTATAATATTTATTTAAATACGTAATTATGTTATCAACAATAAATTCTTCCTAAAAAAATCACCCATGTGCGTCTTTGGATTAACAAGAATATGCAAGAAAACCCTTCCCCCCAACTAGTGGTCCGTTTGTCGAAATTTTCAAATTTATTACACGAGCAGGTAAGTAAGTGCACAAGCGGACTCAACCTCTAATGAACAATTGTTAATACTTTGACTTTGTTTCATCAAAAATGTATGTATTTGGATGTTTTGAAACATATGCAAGATAAAATTCTTATAATCGGTTAAGTGCTTGTAGCAATCGTTAATATAATTGAAAAAGTCCGCTAATGTAATAATTGTTTTGCTCTTTTTTTTTCATCAAAATTCATCTTTAACTGTCTTCACACTAACACATTTATCTTAAATAATCTGTTTTACCCAAAATTTAAAATATTTTACCAAAATCTACAATTTTTGTTCATTAGTGGTTAAGTGTACATACGGTTCCAACCACCAATGTCTCAACCAGTCAACCACCAAGGTTAAGATCAATGTGTTTTTTAGAAAAAAGGTTCTCTTTCAGCGATTCGTTAATCCCAAGACTTAAATATGTCATTTTTGATTATAATAAAAAAAACGTCATGTTATCCATGCCATGAAAGAAAAAAAGGTGTAGTTTAAATGACACATAAGAACATCCTTTGATCAATATGTATTTAAACCTTTCCTGATTTGACAGCCAAACTCTAGTTCGAATAGTATATGAAGAACGTACAATCCGTTGACACACGCAAGTGTGTCAAAAAGAATTACAATGTAGCAGTCACTGTTAACCTTACAGCAATTACTCAGATGTCATTGTATTAATTAGTACATTACTTTTAGAAAATACTAAATAGATTTTCTAAAGAAGTCTGTAAGTATGGGCACTGGGGACATAAGCACTCACGAAAATATTTTTAAGAAAATTATGTGAATTATAAAGATATGCTTTGGCGGCAACAAAACGAACATGCATCAGACTTGGCTTTGAATTTGTTCGGTGAAGAACGCTATGGCTTATTTTCTACCTATTATATTCTGGTCCACTGCTATTATTGACCATATTTAATGAATGTTCTCAAAGAGATTTGTTGTTAATACAAATTCAGAGTGTACTCAGAAATGGTTTGGTGTGGCGCTTTTTTTTAGTTTTTATCGTCCCATGAACGAGAGGATGAACAGTAACTTGTCTTGTAAACTGTCTATGAACGTCAGTCAATGGCATATCTAAACCGGCTCCAGCTTGTTTTGGTGGTGTATTCAATAGGAAAACTTTTGTAATAAAGCGCGAATCTCGATATTGAATTATAAATAACGCTTTTTTGGGGATAAATCTAATTCTTAATACTTTTAATTTGATCTGATGGATGTTGTTGTTAACGATATATAGCTGGATTAATAGCACAGAAAAAAAGACAGTCAAAAAAATGTCTCCAATTAATTCACGTTTGTAGTGTTTGGAGGATAAATACATTAAAAAAAATAATAATTGTCAGCTTTGATTAAACATCATCCCCAAAAAAGTCAATATAATAACCTAAACATGCCAACATCAGTTGAATTGATTCAATGCTTGTCTATACAATTTCAACAAGAGAAAGCAGTATTACTCAATATGTGTATTCACTAATACCAAGTGAATTAACTGGCCTGGAATAATATTTAAATGGCCACAATTTATGACACTTATTTTATGCAGTACAGTTTGGGCTTTGTTGTGTCAACATTGTTTACATATTTAATCTATGCTGAACTTCTTATTTTGGCGAAAAATGGTCGTGTATAGCCTTTACATTTCATTGATCAACTGTACGAGTTCAATTTCTGTCACATATTCAATACCCAAACTGTACACGATACACCAAAGAAAAAACGTCTAAATTCATCTGGGAAAATGTGTACTAATAGACAGTTGACAATATAGCATATCATTATATTTTCTGGTTTTGACTTTGAGATTAAACTTTGGTTAGCCTTTGTCATTTCTATGAACAATACTGATCAGTGGTATAAAATACTCCATTGTCATTAATACAAACAGAAACAATGACACGATGCTGATCTGGGCCGTTTGTCGTGTGACTAGTCTATTTAAAACAATGAACGTTACATTGAAAAATCAAAGTGATTTTGAATTATGTTGTGACGATATCACTGTGGAATAACTAGTGAATCACCATCGTTGGTAAATAACTGTATAGATTAGAATAAATATTGTCGTGCATAGTTTGATGCAAAAATGCTACACATTGAATTTTGCGACGTTGCCGGATAGTTTGGCAAGCAGGTTCTTCATAAATCAAAGAGGATGCAGCAGTTTTAATAAACCTTTTAGCAACGCGTTCACATTCCTTACACAATGGTATTTCTGGATTTGATAGAACAGATTATTGACCTGTTATGGATAGTTCTTAATACTGGGTTGCACTGTCATACATGAAATATGTGTACTTCAATTCAAGAGTAACATTGACTGAACAACTGTTTCAGAGATTAATAAAACAAATTTCAATTGGAGTACTACATCTCCGTCAATGTTAACAGCTATAAAATGTGCACGGATTGTAAGTTAAACATTCCGTCAATTCTGGTAAATCAGTCTAAAAATCCGTTTATACAACCATCTATTTTTGTCTATTTAGCTTCCTTTGTATGTTTTCAAAAGTCCGAAATAATTTTACTAACAAACACGTCGTCTGTGTGACTCCGAGTGGTGTTCAATCTATTTAATTAGTAGTTTGAGCCTTCGACACGACTCTACCAAGTAAGGGTCACCAGAACCATTAGTAACAAACCTAATTCCGACTGAAAACGTCTATATTTATACCATGACATTGTCCGTATATGCGCCCTGGTATTTGTGGCGTATAATTGTAACGAAAGGAGCAGATTATTATGATATCAGTATTTCCGAAAGATCATTCTATTTAAGTACTCTAGTCTAGGGCCGGGCAATCTCGTTATGTGTCTCATATTAACATTTGTATGTGTTGGGAGTCCTAAACGTCAATAGATTTACGAAATAGCATGTTTATGTTTACAGATATAATAGTACGGCCCGAATCTATCGTTATCATCAAAGAGTTTGCCTACATAATTTAACAAAGAAGAACACACACAATCCATCCTTACTGTGGATAATAGCATAGCAGACAAAACATAAAAGCACAAAATACCACGTAACACGTTCCCAACTGTAAATACGTGCTTTTCGGCATAATAAGTATACCTGCTTCCGCAGTACATTCTTAACACAAGCTAACAAGTTCTGAACGATATTAACTCTTTACAGTAAGTCGAATAGTATATATTCTGATTAACTCACCACGAGCATTACTTTTAATAGTATTCAATCCATAGCAAACCTTGGAGCAGCAGACATGTCTGTCAAATCAAAACTTGCTGTCTTTGGAATCTCTTCCGTGTACTTAAGTGTACTCTGTTTCGTGTGCCAATCAGATCCTATGGCCTCAGATCTTAAGTGATTTATTAATGGAGAGCACATTGAGAGAGTTACGGAGTCAAAAATACTTGGTGTATTGTTTGATCAGCACCTTAACTGTCAAGCACATGTTAACCTGATCAGCAAAAAAATATCATGGAAATTATACCTTTTGTACATCTTAAGGGAAATATTACCACTAAGTACCTTAACAATTATTTACAATGCCATTATTTTGCCCAACTTTGATTATTGTGATACGGTTTGGGGTAACGCAGATAAATGTGTTCTTAACAGACTAATTAGACTTCAGAAGAGAGCTTCTCGAATTGTGTTGAGAGCTCCCCCACGGTCTCCCAAGAATCAGTTATTTTCTGATCTGCAGTTGTTATCACTGGATACCCGGATAACTCTGCACAAATCTATACTAATGTATAAAATAAATAATGGGCAAATGCCTGCATACTTGCTTGATCTATTGCAACGCGTTCAGCCCAGGACTATAGCTGCTCTTCGCTCTGACTTAATATTACCCCACTCAAATGTCGAATTTTTTAAAAAGAATCTTCAGTATTCTGGGGTTCAAATATGAAATACTATTCCAGTAACGACCAGGAATGCCCCATCTGTCACAAATTTTAAACATCTTTCAAACTAAAGAGCGACTGCTACAGAAATTTTAGTATATATATTTTTTTATTTTTTATATTTTTTTCTTTTTAGATGAATGTGTTTCTTTCACCTGCTTTGAAGGTGTATTTTTAAATAAATGTGTTTTTCTTTTTAAATATCTTCCCAATATGACATTATTTAACTGCTTAAATGTTGCTTAAATATGGTATTCTATATATTTTCTATTCTTCTTTTTTTCTTAAAAATATGTTTATTTTCTTTTTTTAATGGTATTTTTTTTACTTATTTTTTTATATATATTTTTTTTTACCCACAGAATTTATATATATATATATATTTTATGCTTTTCTTTTTCTTGAAAATATGTTTATTTTATTTCTTAAATGCAATTTTTTTGTTAACGATTATTTTTTTACTTATTTCTTTAGTCATGTTTTCTATGTTACTTATTTGTATTGCTCTTTCAATGTTTTGTATATACATGTATATATTTATTTTCTACTGGGCTAATTGTGCTATCCAGACTAAATAAAGTTATATTATTATTATTATAATTTGTCACCTAAATGAGCTTGTCTAAAAGCATGGGACAAACCAATTTATTGGCTAAACAATATCTAGTAATCAGCAGATATACAAGTGTGGACAATCTCTACTTTTTTCGTAAAGCCACTTTCAGCGTAAACAACAATACACATACTCAACTTACGATTCTGTTATGGTGCCTAGTTGTGCATTGTTCCAATTGAAAAAACACTCTTGGATGGTAAAGAATAACTGTCTATATGGTATGATGTTTCGGAAAATGTTTTTGTCCAAACATTGAATTGGGCTACGTCAGGGTTTATCTTCGAAGCAAATGTATTTGAAAGTCAGTTTAGATTTTAAGTCAACAGCAGCCGGAGTGGAAAATAATGACAGTATTGCATTGTTAGCTATATATTCAAGATGCCGTTCATAAATTGTCGGAAAAATGTAAATTGTCCGATATTGCATGTGTATATGTAACCGATGGCTACTTCCCAATGAGTAACTGAAGTGGTGAAATTGTATCAGGACTATCAGATGTAGAGCTGCCTCCATATACTGATTTGCGCTAATGAGTGGATACAAATTAAAAAAATTTAGACTCTTCACGAGCATCTGCGTGTGTGTTTGTGGTATGGGATTAAGAACGGAGTGTCAAATGTTTTCGAAATGTTGATAGCTAATGGGCAATGACAATTTCTAATTCAAGCGGTAAAGTAAAGTCCTATCTGGCTTGTCAAAGCAATCCTTTCGGGTGCAGTAGCGTTCGACACCAATGTCACATACATTCATATAATTTTATAGTGGCATTATATTCGGGTTCATGCAATCTTTTACAGGGCTATCTCATTCAGAGAAGCTTGTCGGAAACCGTGCTAGGAATGGTATTTCATTTTACTGTTACATGTAGGTATATTCCAAAACATAAGTGCTGTACGGAAAACGAGATTCTTCAAGGTTTTTTTTTTAAATGATTGAAATATAACAGACTTTTACTAATCAAGAAACATACAAATATTACATGTGTTTAAGTAAGAAGTAAACTTGGCATTAACAAGAAAACCCACCGTACAAGCTCATTGTACTTGAATCGTTTAACCACAAACACCAAATAGGAAAATAAAGAAGTGTGCAAGGGGAAAGTAAAATACCGTCATTAAAGTATTTGAACAGTGGCCTCACAAAATTGTAAACGTTCAGTGATTACTATTTAAAGTACGCTCATACGCAGAGGCTATTGATACACACATTTACTGCAGACCAGTATACCCGCTGCTTAAAACAAGGCCGATTTACCCGCGATTGCCACCAGAGGGCGCTATTCCAGACTACAATCAAATGCCTGTATTTTCTGTTCGATAATATTAATACTGATTGGTTATCCGAGAAATTACGTCACGGCTGTACATTTGGAGAAAGTGGCGGGACAAATGGAATGCGTATAAGTGTCACTAGACGAAAACGTAAAGCAACAAATTTGTAGTATTTTTTTTATTAAAGATCAAGTTTTATACCTAGTACATTTTGTAGCCATTAAGTACAATCCACCTTGTCAACGTAGATTAAACTTTTGGATCAATAGGAGACATCTTTATTAGTACGTCCTTCAAATATTGAGCGCACAATATTTGGTCAATATGTTGTCACATGTGGTTCATTCTCTAATGTACTGACATTACTCCATATCAACGGCTATCTTTACAAGATTCAAAGTGCTGACTGGTTACATATAAGGTAATTTAACAGGGTGGAATCAAAGGCTTTGTTGACACGTATAATGTAAAATGGCCAACCCTCTTTATGTTGAATTTGAATTATGGCAGGATTTCATCATGCTGACTCGCAGATGTACCCATGTACTGACAGTTGTATTTTTTTTTCAAAAATTGTTACAATAGAGCCAATCAGATTTGATGTAACTAAAACACTATTGCTGTGGGCCTTTATATGCGACGCTATATATAGCTGTCATTGGTCCAACGACGACCGCATAATTAAGGGCCTACAGCAATTTACTGAATAACTATACATAAAATGGTGCTTCTTTATGGCCAAGTCGGTCATATACACCGGCGAAGCTTTTAATCAAGAGTACCAAATAACGATAAAGAGGAAAGATGTGTGAGTAGTCATCAAGCGTATATTTCCCGCGATAAGTTGAACCTTGATACCAGGCCTTGGATACCACGTAAGCAAACTGCAAGACAAACACGCACCTGTAAAACGCAATTTGATTGACCTTTGTTGTCCAGTCTGAAATAGCCCCCTCTGGTGGTAATCGCGTGTAAATCCGCTTTATTTTAGCAGTGGCTGTACTGTATCAACATCTAAATCTACGATGAAATCTGTCTTCGTTCAAGCTACCTGTATCTTGATAAAGTTCTGTGGCATAAATTGATGTCGATCGTTTTTCAAAAAAATATAAGTGACTTTGGGAGATGTTTGCTTTTTTGGGGGAAAATACAACATATTGGATCAAAGACATGAAAATTTGTATTTTTGCAAATCATTATTATCTAAGGATTTGCGGTGTATATCAGAACTTCAAATGAGCCCAGTTACCAACTGATCGTAATTTCAATCCTTAGTACCTAATTTAATAGCTTTGCCAAATCACTCTCTTTGGGAATTGCGTTTTAAAGCATTTTCACTAATTCAAATATCATTAGGTAAACCGTCATCCCTTCACATTCTAACAATGTTTATCTCCATCAATCGATTTTCCGCCAGCAAGTTATATTTTCCAATGTCTGCCTACATTAATGTTACGACCTGCGACTTGTTGCATGGCCTCTATCAATACGAAAATAAGCTATTCACACATTTGGACTACCACTGACAGCTGCTGTCCTGTCTACTGACAGGAAAATAAATTATTACACGATAACACTTACCAATATACTAACACAAATCTCAGATAAATACTATTTTGAGTTGGATTTAAAAGATATTTGCGATATAATTGGTTTTATTTATTTATTTCAAACACTTTACGCTTGCTTTGCCAATATGCGGACCATATCAACGTGGTCTAAATTTAACAGAAAAGAATGCCACCAGTTAAGGTGTCATTGAAACTGACAATATAATATAATATTTCGAGGAAGGATTCCTAATTTGACAGGTATGCCGTATCATAAGTCTACTGTGGATACGATACTGCTTTCCGTAATCTTGCCGACAGGTTAATGATATCATACTTGAGTTTTGTTGCCATTGAGATCCAGTATCGCCCAGACCCAGTTAGCTTCGTAGGAAACAAGGGGATTTTATTTTTATTTATTTATTTATTTCCAAAGGATGACCTACGGGGAACTAGTCCCATTCACAGGCTCCAACACTCACAGACATGCATATAAACAACAAATAACAGATAACAGTAACATGA
>JAVFBZ010148806.1:0-15707 GCA_032466195.1 Katharina tunicata | reverse complement strand
CATTACAGTGAGATAACACTTTTGGAGTTTCACTCCGAATTGTGTTGCGTCATAATGTATGCGTTAGTTTTCATTGTATTTATGGTATTCCTACTTCACTGTGTAATATCCTCTATATATTGACACTTCAGTATGGTAATATAACTGATACTATTCTGTTGTTAACCTCAAAAAGACATGTTTATTGCTATATATTAATACACCATTACTGTAACTGATATTTTGTTTTATATTGTTTTCTTTCTTTTAGTAGATCAGATAAATGTGATTAAGATATATTGGTAAACATTTTTTTTAAAAATAAATATTCTACACTTTCATTCTTTCAATATACCTACCATAGTACAATTTGAAATTAAATAACTTGATTATAACATATTGGTTAATGTTTTTATCAGTACGGTGATAACTTGATTTTCTGAAAAGGCAGGGTCACAAAAGACACCTTATGGTTCTCTCCACCATACACGGGCAAAACATTGTTTACCATCAATCAAATAACCTGGGTTTAATAAAGCTTGTTAATAAATCTGAGAGTTGTGATCTTATAGATGTGAGTAAAATACTCTGGTGTACTCAAGAGATTACAATTGGTTTATTTGTTTGAAAAGAGTGACAACTGCACAAAACTGCCCTCTTTTTCCGTTGTTTGTTTGGGGTCTTCCGCAATACTAAATGTTATTTCACTCCAATAACAGCTCGCAAGGCCCATGGGTGAAGGAAACCACCCTAAAGAACACTGGCAACACAGAAGACACCACATTAAATTTACACAACAAAGTGATGCCTCTTAGCTCCCACACCTTCCACCCGCCTCTCATCCCAGTGAATTGAATTTGTACTTTTTATTTATTAAACTACCTATTTTTCTCAATTCACTCCTGGAGATTGTTACACTTGATAACCATGAATAATTGATTATGGTAAAGTGGCACAGAAATAATTCTACTAAAGTTTGGTCAAATACATTTAGTACTATAGATTTAATAATTTTGATTTTAGTTGTCTGTTGAGACAGGCCCTTGAGAACAACAAAAGAATTTATTCGAAAGTGATTTATTTTTTGCTTCAACCATATATATGTAGTACATGAAAACTGAATATACTCCAATCAAGTTTTGACCTTCAGATCAATTACAGAAGATCTAATTAAACTGCCACTAAAACAAAGAAATTACAATGCAATTAAAACTTCAGCAGTTTCATATAATGTGACTCATTCATTCATAATATTACAAACACTCAATTTCACACATTAAAACAAAGGTATAAACATTCCTAAAATCACTTAAATACAAACAATTGAACACTTTATATATCTCTACATTATTATAGCCTTAAATCGGCCTCCTATAAAACCCCATATATTGCCAAATATAGAAGTGCCAAATTCCTGAACAAAAAAACAGAATCCTTTACAGAGTTGGACAAAATGAAATATGCAGTTATGAGTAAATACGATAAAAAAAAAAAGGAACTAAACCAGCTTAAAACCAAATTATATTAACATAAAATCTTGATCTACTACAAATGTTTGTGAAACCAATTTTTTTTTTATGAAATTGGATTCCATTCTAGTATTGCATTATTTTTAAATATTGTTAACATGTACGATATATGAATTTAATTACCAGGAAATTATACTGATTGCATGTTGTGCTATATCATATGCAATATCAAAATATAAATAGGGGACTAACTGTACATGTGAACACATCCCAACCCAGCATAAATCCCATTTGCTGTCTACTGACAATTAACTTCACACTAAATGGGCATCAAGAAATTTGTTGTGGTGTCCTGTTTTTAGTCCTGTAAATGTATTGTGGCGTCAGACGCAGGACAAAAAAACGAACACCAGAATAAAATTTGTTCCTGATGCCCATTAGGTGTGTCAGTCGATTTCATGAAGGAAACCACCATTAAACCACTGCCAATAAATCAGGACCAACTATCCGCCAAGCTTTGAATGGGCTTGAATACAAAATATGTCCAAAATAAAATTCTTATCTCTGGTGACAAGGTGTTAAGATATGTGATATTTTAACACATAACTAACGTTTTTGTATAACAACTTCTTGTTTATCAATGCATATAAAGCATTGTGTTGTATACTTATTTAGAACCTCCACTTTGTAGTGGGTCAAACAAATAAGCTGCAAACCTCAATTCACACATTCATACAAATTTGATTAATTTATTGGGTATATGTGTGTATGAGGAAACTGAATGTTTACATTGTATGCTACAGTAAAACAAATAAAAATAAAACCCATCTGCAAGTCCAAATTCCTGTAACGAAGTACAACAATTTTCATAAGTAAAGCTTTAATAACATCTTTTGTCCAACATCATTTTGATAATGTGACCCCGGCAGGTTTAGAAAACAAAATGAAATTAAAACACAAAAGCATTTGATTCACCACACAATTAAAGTTTAATTGACAATACGCCTTTTTCTGATGCTTTCTACTGGATTTCTTAAATTCCTTTAAGTTTGGAGTGACTTTTACATGCAAATAAAAGACTTCCTTAGCACTATTCATATGTATACCGTAGTATAAAATGATGGCACTTAACTTATCACAATAAACACTATCTAGAAACAGACCACCAGACTTTAAAACTACAATGACGTGTCAGCCAATTAAAAGCTTCTGCTACATGTTAATGTCCTTCGGGCTGAAAGATATAAAAGGCCATGTGACAGACAGGCTGTTTTGATTGGCTGCAGGGTGATTGCCACCTAACTTTCGGATTCTTATATCTTAAATTAATAACTAAATAAAGGCACATAACATACATGTATATGCAAGGTGCCTGAATTCTCTAAATATTTACAAAATTATCTTTAAAAGTAGATAATTGTAAGTTAAAACAATAGTCAAACCTTCATTAATTAAACACAAATATTGAAGACAAAACTTGTCAACATCATGAACTGAATAAGTTTGCAATTCTAACTTAGATCCACTGCATGTAATTCGTAATACTTTATTGGAATAATCCATTAAAATGGTATACCATTATGAAACAAGCAGGTTCAGAACAGCCCAACAATATGTATATACACAAGTAAATATACACTTACAAATGGTGCTATACCAAAGAAATGTTTTGATGTTCATATCAACAATCTTATGTTCAAATAGTAACTACTTGATTCTAAATCACAATCACATAATATATACGTTCCACCTGAAGTCAGCATTTATTGTGTATTATTAAATATTAAGAGAACTCCCTTTTGGCAATGAAAACAGCAGTATAATATCCTCAATGTTTTGTTTTAATAGTATATGGATATATAAATATTATACTAGACATCTAAAAAATTAACATTTCATTATAAAAATATGCCAGATACATTTAACACAACTTTGATACAAACTAAATTGAGTTGATATAGATATTAAAATATTCATAGATTTATAAATATTTCCTCTTCAGACTAGCTTCTGATTCTCTATGCCCAAGAAAATCCGCCAACAAATTTGACTACAACAAAACCAAACACAAATATTAATGGAGATATACGTTTAATAAAAGAAAAAAAATTGATGTGCAATATTTTGATGTTGAATTATACAAGTGAAATTTTTGTTAGTGTTTCAAAACTTTTTTTTAACCAGATTTTAGGGTAAAAAAAAAACATGATTTACAAAAGTGGATTTATGTTTTAAAAATAATTCTCATTCTTTTCGTTACAATGGCAGAGTCAGGCAAGGAATTGCTAGCAGTAAATGCTGGTCACCTATCTCTCTGAGCTATCCAGCCTACATCCCAATGAAACCAACAAGTCATTTTGTATGCTTCACTGTCTGGTATTTACAGTCACAGCCAAGTGTAATGAATGATTTGACAATATTTACAAGTTAAAGTGTTAATACTGTGCAAATCACAATATATATTCTTTTACTCAGGAAATATCCTGCAACTGGGCAGGATATACTGAATTCAATAAAACACTTACCAATGACCTCATGCGTAGTAGTTAGGTGATACAAGAAGATCAGTGAGAATCACCAGTTGATCGTCTGTAAATCTTTGTTTGTGATCATGCCAGTTATCGTGGTGTGTCCTCCGAAAATCAGACAGAGTTTTCTTTACAGTCAACTGAAACAGAAGGATACAGATGAAGTATTTAACATTTTTATTAACACTATCTTTAATTAATAGGCACGTCTCAACTTATGTATAGCTGATAAACAAAATTCACTTTTTGGAAGGCATTTATGAAATTATTTTCCCACGGACAAGCCATGAATAACCTGAAGTAAAAGTTTACTGAAAATGTTATTACTTATTCGCAAATACAGATAATTCCATTTGTGCGCCTTAACAAGGAACATACTATGGATTACTAAAGAAAAAGTGTGACAGAGATAACAAAACCCTATGTCAAGCAATGAAGGGTATTCATTATTTTTGTGTTATGAAGTAGTTCACAAACCTGTATGGGCTGAGGATCGTTGACGTGGTTACCTAAATCCATTAGAATTTGTGGCATGATTTCCGGCACGTCATATGGATAGGCCTGAACACACGCGCTGAAGCCTAACACCCCAGCATGACGCTTTATCAAGGCCTGAGACGGTGCCGCAACTAGCTCAGCTTTTCGTTCTCGCTTCTTCAACTTTGTGCTGCTCAAATCCTCAAAGTGACGCTATAATATAATCATTATATCAGTGTTATTAGGTTGATTACACAGATATCTGCTTGCCCCGAAAACAGAGAGCTGATATAGAAAGACATTTCCTTATTTCCTTATGTTAAACCAGCAGAACTAGTTTCTAATTACAGGTGCTTGGCTGGCAGTATAGTGGGAACAAACTGGATAGAACCTCGACCAGTAGTCCCATGGTTGAAGACATACTAACATCGCATAACATCTGAACAGCTAAAATTTGCTGCCTCGAAGGCTGGCACATCATAATAAATATTGTCAAAAGACACACACATTCTGTTGCTGTATTACAATACAACCAATACCGATCCATTAAATAGCGATCATTATTATTATTATCAATAATAAGACTTCTTGTTTAAGCGTCATTAAGATTTTTGTTTGTTTGATCGGTGTTTAACGTCGTACTCAAAGGTAGCGTCATTAAGAACCTGCAGGAATACTATTTTTTTTTTTACTTTAATGGATTTTGAACTTCTGCGTATATTAATAAGCAATATACCCAGACCCAGAAAATTCATCTAATAATGAGTAATAATGAAACCTGTAGTTAGACTGCACTTCAGTTTGTTTGATTGTTTGATTGAGGTTTTACGCCTTACTCAAGGTTATTTCACTTATATGACGGCGTGCTAGCCCGATTGGTGAAGGAAACCACCTTAAATGATGCTGGCAACATGAAGACAGCACAAAACATTTAGATAACATTAACAAAACAGAACAAATCAGTATCCAGGTCCCCCCACCCCTTAGCTCAGAGAGCACCAGGGCACATGAGGCTCCCACACAACCACCCACAAATTGCACTTTTTGCAGGTTTATTGTGCAAGTTTATTGCACTTCAGAAATAAACAGTTAACTTACCACAATTTCAGCGTCCATGGTAAGGTATCCACAGTGAAAGAACCCGCTCAATGTAACAGCTGCCATTTGACGAACCTGTGACAAATTAAAAATTGTGCCAGAAAGATAAGATGTGGATTGAATGTAATAGAAAATGTTGGTCAAATGTGGTAGAAAGATGACCTGTTGGTCACATGTGGTAGAAAGATGACATGTTGGTCACATGTGGTAGAAAGATGACACATCGGTTGATCTTACCTTTAGCTGATCATCACATAATAGTGCAGGTACTAAGAGCTTAAGTATGCATAAGGTTTCCAAATATATTAGAAAGAGATGATGGGAGTTAAAAATACCAGTACCACATTGATTGCTCTTACCTCTAGTTGATCATCACATAACAGTTTAAGTACGAGAGACTTTATCTGTTGCATAAACTGTGGCTGATTTAGAGTGAAGAAATTACAAAACACCATCACTTGTAGATAACTTAATATGGAAGACCGTGCATGCCATGACTGCATTTCTGATACCTGAAGATTTGAAAAAGGAAAATGTTTCAAATTAATTAGAGGATATTACTATGGACAAATATGCTTTAATGTTATGTACCACTATTGAATATTCATTGAATACAGTATACCTGACATATACATTTTAACAATAATATTAAATTCATGTTTTTGATTCTATATTATAGAAACATACAAATACTTTACATTAAACTTAATGTACCAGATTTAATCTCCAGTTTTGTATAACATTTATACTTATAAATATCCTTATAAATAACTCCCAGCCCGGTCACATTTTTAATATTTTGTTTGTACTAGCCTTATTCTGCACTTGAAGGCTTGTCATTAATTTATATGGCATCATTTTACCTTTGTGACAGAAAGATTTCATTTTGTGGATTCCAACTGTAATTAACTTTAACTTAACTGTGGAACAGCTGCTGTTTTCATCCTTGCGTAAAGCAAAAAGCAGGACAAAACAGCGTTTGTTATTAACTCATGTAAACTCGGCTTATTGTTGCCCGACTGAGAGAAAACCAAACTTCAATCCATATGCGTAGTGATTACTAAATCTCCTCAAAGCACTAGGCCACAGGAGGCTTCCAACAATCACATGTGGTGTACTGTTCAGTAGAAAGTTACCATTCTTTTTATTCTGTAATGAGAGTTTAAGCTGGTACATGTAGTTCCACTCACCTCTTCTATAGTTTTAAGAGCCACAGGTGACATCTCAGGTGTTATATACACCTGTGACATACAAGCCATCACTAAGGAACAGGAGGTCATCAATTCATCATCAGCAGTTTCCTTCTCCACAGCACACACCTGAGAAAATATAACATATTTATGTATATACCTTTTTTTTTATTTATTTGTTTTTGTTGAGAGTCTTAATCAAGGCAAGTGGGTCATGACAACACAGCACAGCCAGTGTCCCGTAATCACAGTGCACAAACAGATAGTAATTAATATTGATGGATCTCGAACGTCAGCCTTTAATCGCTTTAAACTTGTTGGCATTTTACACGTTTAAGTAGTTATTTCAACAGAACGCCAGCCCAATGGGTTGAGGAAACCACCCTTGAATTTATTTGTCACAAGAAAGACCACACAGGACTTAATAGATGATACCACAACAGATTGGCTACCTGGTGCCCCTAAGGCTGATAGCAACCATCAACCACCTTCTGATTTTGACTTCTGTTCATTATTAGCAGCATATATAATAAAACAAAATAGAACTGAGGAGAGAAAAAGAACTATAATAATAATGTTCATCCTTATAATAATAACTATCACCTGACATAGCAAGTATGTAAGAATAGTATGTTTGGGACAGACGAAAGCAGTATGTTGCTTGGCCATGATAGATTTGGGAGATGCAGTTGTGAGCACAATATGATATCAATTGGACCTTTTCCTGGCAAGTACAAGCAATAAATGTAACAAACAAATGGTGCTTAAGACAATTTCCAAATGCAATATGACAATGTTGAAAGGCAATTAACTTACAATTGGTAGAAGAGCTAACATTTCCTCGGTACAGGTAATGAACATCCTCCCTATACTGTTTCCCAGCCATTTCAAAACTGAAACAAAAAATTATAAAAATAAATATATGGTTTGTTTGATTGAAGTTTTTATGCTGTACATATATTTCATTCATATGATAGCTTGCCCAGTCAATGGATGAAGGAACCATCCTAAATGACCCTAGCCACAAACAAGACAACACAGTTCGAAAAATAAGACACCACAACAAATCAGCTTCTTGAAGCCCCTTACCACAGCAAGCAATAGGGCAAAGGAAGTTCTGACAAAACTAACAGGCCTATTTTTGGGTTGAACAACAAATAATTTTTTTGCAAAAATACAGTTCACGTCACACATGTACATTGTTGGTTTCTACTATGTGAGTGAGGTTAACATAAGTTTGTTGCGCTAAGCAGAACAAGCCTAGTTGAAGAATGTTTGTTATTTGGGGTTACATATCAAAAGTTATTTCACTCAACTGGCAGTGTGCAGCTAAAAGATGCCATCCTCTCTCCAGTCACTGGAAAACTACGTTTAGTGAATCAGACTTTGTTAGTCCAACGCTCCACCAAATGAGCTACCTAGCGACCAGCATTTAGCTTAAAAGTTGACACACATAAGCACAGGTACATTACATTGTATAGCTTTTGCCTAATTTGGTCACTGGACTCAATTCTGCTTAATTCTCAAGCTGAAGAGAACGGAAGACAATGCTGGGTTGAAAACATGTCAGAAGTCAGAATAAATAAATTGTCATTTGTTCTAATTGTTTTATGAAATTTGAAATGCCACTCCCAGGTGTTTAAGACTGACCTGTTTTACAGAGTCTTATAGCCACCTTCCTCTCTTCACTCTCTTCTTTGTGATTCTCAACCTCCATTTCATCTTTGGCTGGCTCTTCAGGACTCACTGTGTAACAACACATCAATATCACATATATTACAAATTCCAAATGTATTTACATCTATTTGTAGAACATTTTGCGTACAAATTGACAATGTCCTGTACAAAGTCCCCAAAATGTATCAATGTCCTAAATAATGTGAATAACACCCTTGGACAAATATTCGGCAAAATATCAGAAATGATACTCTTTGCCAACTATTTACAAATTAAATATGCTCATGTGCTGAAGTCCCCACTACTGGCTATGGTGACAAGGTATAGAATAACAATACACAGTCAACCAGTTAGTGTTTGGAAAGGCTGATGACAAGCAAGGAAACAATTCAAAGAGCTGAAGTTATCTTTCCCTGAATTTCGATTGCAATATCAACCACCAAGATATTTTTTGTCAAATAAATACTGGTAAGTTAAAGTTAATAAATGTAAAACACAAGAGATTTGAATTATTTATCAAGGGATCAAAACTGACCTGTTTGCAGGACAATTCTAAGAAAACTTTAGTAAAAATGTCCCAAATATAACCATGTATAAATGTGCTACACAATATACAAATACACATACCAAGAAACATATTTGAAACATTTTGACCCTTGATTATCTTATTTTTGTCTAAACAAAATTTAAGGAATCATATTTTTAGATCCTAAGTTAAAGCCTTGGAAATGTTGAGTTACCTGGTGATGGTGTTGTCTTGAAGTTGTTGACCGGGGTGAAGGTTTTCAGACATTCTAACTGTGGCAGAACAAGCTGGAGAAGCTGTTTTCTGGTCGGTGTTGTTGTTGGACTTCCACCAGGCATAACATAATCACAGAGGAACAAGTTTGACAACAGACTACAAAAGATATATTTTTTATTATTCATAGACGTTTGTTTGATTTAGGTTTTACCCTGTACATTCACTCAAATGAAAGACACATGTCAAATGCATAAAGCAAACTAACTTCAACAACGAAACACAGGACTCCTTACAGAAGTGCAACAACAACTTAGCAACCTGATACCCCAGAGCTCAGAGATTAGTTTGTTTGTTTGATTGGGGTTTTACGCCGTAGTTAAGTTTATCTCACTCATGACAGTGTGCCTGCCTAACCAGTCAAGGAAACCACCTGAAATGATGCTGGCAACATGGAAGATGCCACAATATGTTTACAGGACGAAAAACAGGACAACACAACAAATCTGCGTCCTAATGCCCATTAGCTCAAAGAGCACCAGCACACAGGAGGCTCCCGTTCAACCACCTGCCAGAGCTCAGAGAGCGGCACAACATAGATTGTTTGTTTGATTGGTGTCATACTCACAAGTATTTCACCTATATTACTAATCTTAATAATTTGTGTTGCTGTTGTATGGTGAATAACCGGGAAGAAACCTTGTAAAAACCACACCGCGAACGCTGCAGCCACCAGAAAACTTCCCTTATATACATCAGGTCCACAGGGGGGATCAAAGCTATTCCGAGTTCACCACAACATAGAAGTCAATAATTATGTTGTGCTTACCTTCCCAGCCGGTCTCTAACGTTTTTGTAGGGATGAGCCAGGTGTGGTGAGAGGTATGTAAAGAATTGTTGGAGTAATTCCGGAATCCTCCATTCTTGCTGTACAATAGCATTCTGGACCACATACAGCCGACTGAAGACAGAAACAGCAAACGTTAAAAACTACATGTTTAAATTGGACATTTGACTTTTTTAATGCGTTAAGTTTTTTTCCTGTATTGATGTTAAACAAAGTCAATGTAACAACCTGAGTGACTTACAATAATATCACACTGAAGTTCCTTCAGCAGGGGACTATACAAAACACTTTATACAGTGTTTTCTAAACTCTCTAAATGAGGGATCAAGATAGCTTCTCTACTGTCACTAAACTTCACTAAACTGATCATAGACCAACATCATCAATTATGTGTTTGTATCGTTTTATTGAACATCAAAAACAAAACCAACATTTATTTTTACAGTTTGTCAGCCAAGTATTAATTCACAAAATTGAGTTTATTACGTTAAACAGTTGCAAAAAAGTATAATTGTGTTATGAATGCAGTAACTATAAAAGTCAGTATTCAATTATTGTAGCCTAAAATGGATCTTTGAAGTTTCAAAAGCGATTTAAGCAAAGAAACAAGAAGTGCATACTAGGCTAATTATCTCTGGGTAGCATTTAACTCACCTGGCATCCCCAAATGACCCTCCATCTCCACACAGAACTGAATCCTTGAGAAGGCGGAAAATCCAGGTCAATCTGCGAGGGTCACGGCTCTCCTAAATTACGAACAAAAATGTACACATCAGAAATATGAACCCTTTTTTGGAATGCACACCTGAATGTGAACATTAACATTATATATTTATAAATATTGTCTATTTATTTCAAGGCATTTAAAAAATTATTTGTTGCATCAATGCATAAAAGAAACTAAAATTGTGAAGCTTTAAACTTTAATTTTGTGTCTACTCTGGACACAGCGCAGGTGATTGACTGCTATGCTGTGCTTGGGATTATTTCACTCATATGACAGCATGCGAAACAATGGCTGAAGGAAGCCACACTGGATGACATTGTTTCCAAACAACAGGCAATTAACAGAACTTTCTGATACCCGTTTATCTCTCAGATCACTCTCAGTCAAAGGAAGCTCTCGCCATCCACCAGCAATAGACATTGAAACATGGTACCTACATAAAGAAGTTGTTATCGAGAATGGGTTTTTAAGTAATCTGAAAAAGTGAAAGTGACTAGAAAACAATGATACACTTACACTGACAATACTGTAGAAGTGTCCCCAGTCCTCCATGGTTTCCACGGTGATGTTGGCCAGGGAATTCTTCAAGATTCCACCAACCCACTCCAACAAAGGACATAACTGGGGAAAAATCACAGATTTATTTATTTATTTGCTTGGTGTCCTACTCAAGGGTTTTCTATTTTGTGTCGATGCTACATTGTTTGGTGATAAACCAAGAAGAAACCCTCACTGCACACCTTTTTAACATAAATTTAAGTTTACAGAAAGAAACAAAAATAAAAGAATCTTCAGCTTTCTGAACTAGTATCTAGTATTATATCATAATTATGGGAGTTTGCATAAGCAGTAGTTGAGACTATGCTGTTGTTTTCATGCCGATGTTATTCAGAATATTTATCTACATAGTTATAGCCTCAGTTCTAAGATACCCATCCTTTTTTATGAAATAAAGACCTAAGGTCCACAGGAGGGATCGAACCTATTCCAGGTACAGTGAAGGGGGTTCAGTAGTCCAACGCTCAACCACGGAGCCACAAAGCGGCCCGAGTTGGATTGGACGCCTAATAATAAAAATAATATTGTTTATATACACCCATCTCACCTTTTCATATGGCCAGTGTTTTGATCCTCGTATGATCCCTGCCAATATTTCCATGGCACATCTCTGACTGCTCTCATGTTTTTCGTGACTCATGTCTGTGATGAGTTTTTCTAGACCTGGCTTAAACTGCTCCAAAAACATGTCTCCAAAGTTTCGGAATAAACCCTGAAAAGAGACAACATTGTGTGTTTACAGTTGACCAAATTGCAATTTTATAATATATGCAGTCAAATACAAAAAATAGACTTAGGGTTCTTAAATTCATCAAATCTGATTCATAATTCGAAAAAATTAGTCAGAATTCTTTCTGAATCAGTGAAAATATTGGTTGTAATCAATCATATGTTTTGGCAAGGAGCACTTCCAATACATGAATGTGACAGTTTATTTGTTAAATAAGTACACAGAAGTTGAACAGAAACCAAACTGAGTTTTTAACTGGGATATCCCTTGTATTAACTTTAACTTTGATTTCAGGTTTTCTACGGACAGAATAAATTTTTAAACAAATTGAGATAAATATTTTCATTTGATCAGTAATTTTGTTTGACTGTTTTTTAAATGTTGTTGTACCCTGAAGTACAACTTTTTATGAACAAAACTAATAAAAATACTTCATGCTCTGTAACTCTCCTCATTTATTGACATTAAACGGACAGCCTTTAAAAATTTAAAAAGAAAAACAAAATATATATAAAATATATATTTATATATATTGCTTGACAACACTAAAATACCTTGAAAAGGGTTACGTTCTTGCAATCAAACTTGTCACGACCCTTCTGTACTTCCATAGAAAGGAAGCCTAAGAGTTGGTCAACAAACACCTGATCACTGAAGGATGTGTAGACAGCAGCCTCACACTCAGATAACTCCTCAGGGCTACGATCTACCTTTGGTTGCTCTGCATTAGGTGCATACACTTGTAGCTTGCTGTAAGATTTGGGGGAAAAAAGTATGGGAAAAAATTAAGATAGGCATAAGGAGTCATCAAGCATGATAATTGACACAAAGTTAACCATTTTTTTAACAGTTGTACAAAAAAACATAAACATTTCATGTGACGCATCAACATGTAAATTTCTAGATGGATTGGAGTTGGCTAAGGTTAGTTCACTTCTATAACGGCAGTGCACCCCTGCACTGGTTAAAAGCCATCCTAAAGCAATATTAACTGTTTTTGCTCTCTTGGAAAATTAATGTTCCTCCAATGGTAAGTATCCACACTTCACAATATTAACAGGCACATGTTTTAAACAATTTATTAAATTTATAAATGTGAGTTTAGAACTTAAATATGTACTTTTCTGTTAGTTTCAAGTCTCGATTTTATAAAAAATTGAAGATTTCTAAGCATTTGCATAACTTGTAGTTTATTAATGTATTCCTTGCAAATCCTCTTTGTTCTGTAAATATACATGTACTACAGTTGGAAAATGGACCCAAAACCAATGGCATTGCGCTACAAATCATTTCCAATATTTGTCCTTCGATAAACTGTCTAGCGTCAAACATGTCATGAAAAATCATTGTAAATTTGTTATATGCAACACTAAATTAATTTATCCTCATTTGATGGGGAATATCAAATAAATGTCCAGTTTTAAAAGTAAGTTTACCTTGGCCATTGATAATAGCCCCAGTGTGTTTTATCAACAAACACTGTCTTGTTCCATTCCTCTTTGTTCAGAAGTTCATCATTTTTCGGATATAGATGCCATGAGTTATCTTCCCTTCCTCCTGGACAGATGGAAGCACTTGATTTAATGCCTGAGATTTCTTCTGGGTTCAATTTCACTTTCTTATGAGGTCTTTTAAGTTGCTTTTGAATGGCTGAAACATTACCCAAACAAAGCTGGGACAAAAAACAAACAAAAAAACAGATGAAAACCAGATGAATTAGATCTGAAAAAAACAACTTTATAACGTGTACTATAAAAGCTTTTTGGGATAACACTCTTGAAGAATAATAATATTTATTTCGGAAAATTCTACAAACTGAGACCCTTCCGAGAATCGAATCTAGGAAAAAAATCTAAATTGTTTAAGGATGAATTATATTAGTACACATAAGACATTGTAGGCTCATAATCCACAAAAATCCATCCAATTTATGATTTTTCTATTATACAGAGTGACAAATTAACTATTGAGAGAGTTAAAACAAAAATTACCCTTCTAACTCTGAGTGAGTCATCTAAGAGTTTCTTTACAAACAGCTGCACTACTTTTGGAGGTGGAGGGGCATCATGGCGGAGTAGCATTGTTATCAACTCCATACAAATCTCACTGAATTTCCAACGACTGTACAAAAACAGAAAACAATATTATTGAAAGTTAAAAATGTGGAGAGATCATACTGCCACACCAAAATGTTTATACCAATGACTCAGCAGTCACAATATATCAAGGCTGTTTCATAAAAGCTCTGCAACTTTTGGCAGGCGTACTATGCATTCAACACTAGGTGTCAAGTTAACTGATTTTGCCTAAATTTGTGAAGCCCCCAGGTCAACACATCAGACAGGGTAATAAACATTGAAGCTCTTACTAACAGCCCTTTGGAAAGGGTAAATAGAAACTAGTACGATTCATCAATAACTAAAAGTACTGATTACACCACTACTAAACACATTACAAGATTACAATTTAAGAATTCATCACTAAAAGCATGTTTTAGATATGACTTGAAAGTGAGCACACTAGTTTACTGTTCTATATCATTATGTGTCATATGATCTATTAAAGAAGAGTCCTAACTTTATTTATTTATCCATTTATCTAGTAGGTGTTCAACGTCAAAGGTATTTCACAATAAATAATTTTATTATGAGTTTCATTTCCACCAGTTCATATAAAATACAAGAAGACAAGTTGTTTATTAATTTGATTGGTGTTTTACTCAAGGGTATTAAACTAACATTTAAACAACAACTTTGCGTTACCGTTGTACGGTGGAAAACACGGAAGAAACCTTGTCCACACCACCCTACAATCTTTGCAGCCACCGGAAACTTCCCTTATATACCTAAGGTCCATAGGGGGATTCAAACCTATTCCGGGTAAAATGAAGCCCAATGCTCAACCAACTAGTCCTATATATATATAAGTAGATAAACCTGCCAGGATAAAATATAACCTGCAGACCAGTCCCTGTTCAAAGTAATACAGAAAAAGAAACTCCAAACAACAAAGCCATGTTGGTACAGTTAGTACATTCAGGCTTTATTAATCCATTATCAATCAAACACACATACATATATACTATATTACTATACTATTTGTAATATATGTATCAACTCACAGCTGTCCTCCTTCAATGTGTCCAACTAGGTCATCCACAAGCTTCAAATACAGCCTAGAATTAAACAATATTACAATGAGAAATATGTTATCATAGATATGATAGAATATATCAAGTTTGTTTGATTGGGGTTTTACACCATACTGAAGGAAAATGGTGAAGGAAAGCACACATGTCAGAGACAACAACAGAGGACATTAAGCACAGGAAATAAACCAGGAGCCCAAAACATCCACTTCCTGATGCTCTGAACTTAAGCAAACATCAGAGCACAGGAAGCTCTCTCCAAACATTTGCCATATCATAAGAATTTATCTAAATCATTTTTTTTCTTTAAACAATTTCACTTATAAATGTCCAGCTACTTAGCATGAAGCTGTTATTATTTCTTAGCAGCCACCATCCAATGAGCCAAGGCTCGGAGTCACTGATAATGAAAGGGCATTAAAGTATAATTGGATAAATATATACTGCCCTCATCATCATTTGATAGACTAATGGGTTTACTACTAACTCTAAACGATACATTTTTCAAGTTGTGCTTATTTTAACCCATACCTAATATCT
>JAVFBZ010148795.1:0-19682 GCA_032466195.1 Katharina tunicata | reverse complement strand
CTAATGGTTAAGATAGGTAAATTTGTTATGTTCTTTTATATTGTTTAACATATGCTCTAAACTAAATACAATATGTTCAAGTAAATATTTGAATGAATGAACTGTTGTTTTGTGTAAAGTGATTCATCGAGGAAAAGAAGGCGGCATCGATCCATAGGAACTTATATATCGTGATTATCATTTATAGTAAGTCTATCTATGGGCCCGTAGACTGAAGATAAATACAGTTATATTCGTTGAGCATAATTATATAAACTATATAACATTTTGGTAGCAGAATGTGGTTACTAGAGAAATAGTAAATCATAACATTTGGTAGCAGAAAGTGGTTATTAAAGAAGACAGTATATAATATATTCATCCGAACATTTTGGTATCAGAATGTGGTTACTTACCAAGATAGTATAAAATATACTTCCTAACACCTATTTGGCTGGCATGTCTTGATATTAACGAGCAATCTGATCACGCGAGATCTCCTATGCATGACGAAAGCAAGACAGATCGCAGTGGCCTCGTAGGGACATGATTTCCGCCCGATTTTGGGTTAAAAGATTGACCTTAAAAATCTTGACTAGGAATTATGTCCAAAAATGTGTCTAAATTGGGTCGTTTTAAAAATGTCTCCATGGGGCAGCAGAGACCAATCTTGTCCTCGTCATACAAAGGAGATCTCGTGAGATCAGATTGATGAATGAAATAACCTTAAGTATACGGAGAAAACATCCGACCAAACAAACAAACAAACAATCTTACTGTATTGATTAGCAATAAAGTAGAAACAGAAGTTTAGTAACTATTTAATAGGCTTTTGGT
The DNA here is from genome assembly GCA_032466195.1 of Katharina tunicata. Lineage (NCBI taxonomy): Eukaryota > Metazoa > Mollusca > Polyplacophora > Chitonida > Mopaliidae > Katharina > Katharina tunicata. Next base: position 18,866 of record JAVFBZ010148795.1, on the reverse strand, counting down.
ATCATATACAAGACCACATAAAAGCACACCTGGATAGAATAAAACTCTTGGCTAAAGATGACCTCGGGTAATTAATTACACAGATGAGTCTGGGAATCGTATGCAAATTCAGAAGCCGTCCGACATTGATTTTATTTAGGTTGTATATCCTTGATTGCAATGTTTTTTCAAAGTTCTTTGAAAGTAAAGCAAAAAACCTGCAGGTTTGAATTTGAAAAGCACTCAAAAGAAAACTGATAGGCTATACAAAATATACATTTAATATAGAATAGGGGGCGGGGAACTGACCTGTGTGTTTCTCCTCAGATAAACGTCAGTGCAGCCTTCTGTATAACTGCTTCTATTGCTATTTAACGAGGAAATCTCACTTCGGATTGCCAGCAAGAAAAACTGAAATTCGAAATTGAGTTCTTTATTCTTCATGGAGTTATGTGGAAAAAGTGAAACGAAAGCGTACATGTATTTAAGTAAAATTTTAATCCCGAATTCCTGCATCAATTTATTTTAAAGCGATTTGCCTGCTTGATGGTACTTCTATTCTTGACATATTTCTGAAAGAAATGAAACTCCTTCGAAATCGCCAAGTCATATACTAAAATTTGTTGCTAGGAATTTGATATATACGAGCAAATATTTGTTATTGGCAGAATTTTTTAATATTATTATGATGGTTTTTTAACTTCTGGGTTTATTGATAAGCAATGTTACGGTCTAGTTACTAAGACGGTTTTCGAACAAGACCGTTTTCCTATTTGTAATCAGTTTTTAAAACGGTCTGAGCAGCTTGACCGAAACGTTGCTTATCAATAACCCAGCAGTTGAAAATCCATCAAAGTTATGTTTTGTTACGTTCCCAGCTTTTAAAACCTTAAATCAACCTGCCTTTTTAATGGATTATTAAGGGTCGCACCTTTTGAAACGGAATGCCGGTAGCGTCCGCCATACCATGTAACTCTTCTAAATATTGTGGGTAATATCTGACCACTGTGGATAGATAACCTTCGTATAGCTGTAAAGGAATTGCAGATAGAAAGGCATTAAAATGCTTGTCCAAACAATTTCTAAGTTCTTAGCAAAAATCTGACAAAAAGATAGCAACTTACTGGTTCGTCATAGTATGTGCACAGTTGGTAGAGACCCCACGGGGTTTGGAGCGCTATGATGGGGGCTTGACGGTTAACACCAATGGCCAGTTATTTGAGTTTAAATGGGCAAGTTTAAGGTTAATTACGGGTTATAGTAACAATGAGGACAATGTCATGAAAATGCAGAGTAAGTATTGTATTTCTTACCTCTCGCCCTCGATCTGTCTCAATAAAAGGTAGAAATTCTTCGTTAAGTGCCTTGTCTTCAGTGACAAATCCTTCTATCATATCTTTGAATTCGAGACCCTGTGATGAAGAAACACAACATTTTAAGTTTTCTACTAAAGCAAAGATAGTTCAGTTTTAATTTTTGCATTATATGTAAAGTTCCAGCCAACAACGGATGGTAAATTGAGATCGAGGATTTATAGGCTTTAAGTTCAACTTGATCCATTTTAATAGCATTTGAATACTAAAATGTATTCAATTATCACTTATTGAAACAGTGATGGTACCTAGAGATGGACGATGTTTAGGCCACTAAGCGACCCTTACTAGAATCTACATATCATCACTTTCTTTGTCACCCATTGAACTTACTATTGCATGTCCTACGTCATAGTGTGTTCCTTCTACGCGTATTTCTGGTATTGGGACCATCTTGGCTGTCCCCTTCTTCGCTGTTCCCTTCTTGACTGTTCCCGTCAACTTCTGCCAGCAAAACTAGTTCAGTTAAAAATAAAATAAAAAACGAAAGAAACTTCAGCAGTAAGTCTTACTTATGCAACTATTTTCGTGTAAGTGCAGGTTAAACCATATGAGGTTAGCCTATATATGAACTGTTTCTATAGAACACAATTTACCGTTTAACATTACTGAAGCTCGTGTTATAGGTCACGTATATGGGCCTATATAGGACACTTATATACAGACAAACGTCTACGTGTGAAATAATTAGCAATGCAAATGACGATTGCAATAAGAAATTTTAGCGTAAAATGTCAACCTTCGGTTGTGCACGAATTCTCAACCTCCTTGGCGGGTGTAGATACAGACTATATTCTTACATTTCTAACAGTTATGGTCATACATTGTATATTCGTACAGAGCCATTAAAGGACATGGACAATTTGTAAATTGTCACAATGATTAGAACAGCGTAAAAAGGCCCAATTTGAGCACGCCGTCACATGAGTAGAATACATAACCTTCAGCGTAGAGCAACAGTAGAAAAATTATTGATTTATTGAATGATGTTTTATGGTGTTAAACTCCGTGCTCACGGGTCTTTCACTTATATGACGGCGCTGTATTCCAACAGTAGCCAGCTACTTTAACACAACAATACAATGTGTAGGCGGTGTAGTCACTTTAGTGTTATCACTGTTAGAAAGATAATATTCCGCCATTGCTAAGTATAGCAACATGAATATAATATGGAAACATACTGTCCTTAGCCAGAAGATGTAACAAATTTAGCCAATTAACTTATAACAAGGCGTTAGAAGCACGCTTACATAAAAGTAAAATAACATAGCTGTTACACACAGTAGACCTTTAGTTATTTATAAAATTCAATTTTTGTTTATACTCAAGAAGATTTTTGTTCAGATCACATATTTTGAACATCAATAACGGCAACACCAAATTAGCAACTGCGTGTAGCTATAACACAATTTATGTATCACGCATAGACTATTGAGAACAGTTGACTTGCAATCTGGAGCCTGTACATTGTCAAAATGCACAAAACGTTTATCCTCATTTCTTTTATAGTAATTAAATTGATGTGCATCTGTATCTAAGCAGGTAGTTATCCGTTTCAATTTCTAGAGAACATGACCTATTTGTATTATTTTATGTATCTGGATTATCTGTTGCATCTGTATTATTTTATGTATCTGTATCATCTGATGCATCTGTATTATCTGATGTATATGTACTATCTGATGCATCTGTTTTATCTGATGTATCTGTATTATCGGATACATCTGTATTATCTGTTGCATCTGTTTTATCGGATACATCTGTATTATCTGTTGCATCTGTATTATTTTATGTATCTGTATCATCTGATGCATCTGTATTATCTGGTGTATATGTATTATCGGATGCATCTGTATTATCGGATGTATCTGTATTATCGGATGTATCTGATGTTACGAGACAAATATTACAAATTTAATAATTTCAAGCTTAGCTAAGCGCCATTTGAAACAAACGGTGTGAGGACCAACACCGAAACGTCGTGTTAATAATAAAGTCAGAAGTTGTTTATCCATAATTAATTTACCTGTGTTATTGAACAAACCAGCTTCTAAATGCCACTTAAAGAAGTTACTAAATTATGGCGTGGTGTTTTACGTCCTGGTTAAGGGTTGTTCTTTTAACATTCTTTTGACGGCAGCATTGCGAGTGTTATGTAAGATTTGTGCGAATGAGTTACAGTTAGTTTATATCACAATATCAACAGTATTTCAGTCTTGAAATCGTCGTTGCAGGACGGACTGCCACCTGATCCGCTATCATAAGTTGACTCACCAAGAGGATTGAGAATCCTGATCAGATATGACAATTTTAAATCCAGTAACAATAGATCTACGTTATTTAGGTCTCCTCTGTGTACTTAGCAATCCAACTATTTACTTGCATGGATTATTAGTTGTCCTGTCCTGCGATTTAGCTTACACTGTATAAATCTGTTTGACATAGTCTTTATCCTTGAAATTTATTTCTGCCTTAAAAGCCTATTTCTTTTTTCGAAATACTGTCATTAACGAATGTTAGTCGTAGATACATATAGGACTACTATAAAATCAGGAAACCTTTCAGCTTTTCGTCTTGTATCTTGCTTAGGTCTTCTACATCTAGGTATACCTACATGCATTTTTAAGAATAATTGTTTCCCTGGAAGCCACAAAATTTATCAAACTGACCCTATTTTCAACAGGAATGTAGTTCAGTGTAAGACACATGTAAGTGTGAAATATGAAAACCCTGGATGAAACGGTTAACCTTATATTTTGTTCACGTCAGACGGACACAGAGCGTGACGACATAATCCCATTTGCTAATTATGCCTATGGGATAAATAAAAAAAAACCTGTCTGAAGCAGTTTACCATATATGTTGATCCCCTATCTATGTCTAGGTGTATTTATATTTCTGAAAATAGATGGTGCCATGAAAATCACTTCTTTGTAAATTTGAAAATACACTTTTTTCAAATTAATGTGGTTTAGTGTAAGATGAATGTTCATGCAAAATATCAAAGCCCTACATGAAACGGTTAAATTATTCAGGTATACCTATTTGTGAACAGAAATGGTGCCATGGAAACCTCAAATTTTATTGAAATAACCCCCTTTTATAGGAACGTAGTTTCAGTGTGAGGTACAGGAGCTACCTATTTTATTCGTTAAAATAAATGTTGCCATGGAAACAACACATTTTATCGAAATGACCCCATTTTAAATAAGAACTTAGTTTAATGTGAGAATGGATGTGAAGTACGAAAACAATAGGTGAAATGGTTAATCTTATATCTTGTTCACGTCCTCCATACGAGCGGACGGACGGACGGCGTGACGACACATTCCCACCAGCATAATGGGATAAAAACTAAAGCTTCACTTCGATAGCATGTCTACATATATTTAACCGGAGCATAACGACACAACTCATTACACAAGGAACACTTGTTTAAGTTATACCACAATACATCTTAGCAGAGAAATTAGTAGCAAATCCTGAAGGCACGTTATTATTATATTTTCTATGTAGATAAATTTCGTTATCACCGAGTATTTCCCGAACTCGGGTGTTATCAAGAGGGGAGTTAACTCTAATGTTCTTTTCAGTCTATGCTCTGTTGATTCAACACTGTCACCAGGGATTTCTGAGACAATTATAAATGTGCTGTAAGTCCTTAATGTAATCAGATGCAGTATAATTTATGTGTAGAAATTTAACAGTATTTTCGTTGTTTTGGATAACTCTCTCCAATACTGAACAAATTCTAGTTCAGAAAATTGTGCAGACTGAGGCCCTTGCGGGAATCGATCCCACTTTCTGAATGACACAACTAGTATTTCAGTGTAGAAATTTGTGTTGCGATACGGAAGAATATTTCTTTGGAGGTAATTCTAGATATCGAATTGTTTTCTAAAATAAACATATAACTTAAAGAGTGGTTTAAATTTCAGACTTTTTCAAAGATGGGAAAAATACCTATATTTCAGGATAGTTTGTTTGATATGTGGTGAAAATAAGATGTCGATGCTAATTTATGGTTAAAGATAATTCCTAAGAATTCATTTTCATTAACTCGTTGCAGGTTTGCATGGCTAACTTGAGGTGGTCGTAAATTTTACGCCAAGATTTTCCAAATGATGTAATGGTCATATATGTGATTTTAGTAATACTAATTGAGATTTTATTTGTTGTCTGACAATCTTCAATATTTTGCAGTTCACGTGTCATCATGTTAGTACATCAGGTGAAGAGAAAACGTCAATTGTGTCCGCAGTAAATTTAATTACGTCAGAAGGGCTAATATTTTTTTTTATTTTTTTAAATTTGAAAAAAAAACAACGCCAGGTAATAAATCCATTCCCACCATGGCAAATCGAGACTCCGGTTGTGTCCCTGGAGCTTAGTGCTGATGTAAAAAAAACCAGACCCTCCCTATGCTGTTAAGTCGTGTTCACAACACCCTATTGACTCTAAGTGGTCATAGCATCTCCACCTGTATACTGACGCCTCCCAGTGCCCAGAGTCTGGTAATGTTGTTGTGGCATTTTGCTGCCCTGAAATAAGTTTAAATAAAAGCTTTCGTATACCTAACCATGTTTCTGTTTTTACAGCTAAGTTGACGGCAATTTTGTTGGCTCTAAGTTTCTTATCTGATTTCAAGCCAAGGTATTCTCTTGTTTTTAGTGATTCTCTTAGTTCTTTACAAAATATTAAGTTATTCGAGCATAGACAATATGTTCCTCTGGTAAATGAAATTGTGTACTTGTTGACGGTGTTGGCTTATGAGGGTGTTTTTGTTTGTCTTGAGTGGATTCCTGAGCATGTTGATATTCCGGGTAACGAGCTGACGGATTAAGTAGCCAAATCAGCACTGTCTTTTCATGCCATTTCTCACCACCTTCCTGTTTCTGTTACAGAAGTGATGAACCTAATGAAATGTTATTTTAAGGATCTTTGGCAGAGAGATTGGGATAATGCGCAGAGAGGAAGATTTTTTTTTCTCAATTTAACCCCTATGTTAATTCACCAAAAATATGTCTGTCATCTCACCACACTGAAGTCATAATTGTAAAGCTCATGTCCGGTCACATCCCTGTAATTTCATATCTCCATCTTTTCATATCATAGACTCAGCATTATGTAGTGTATGTCAGGTAGAAGATACCATCTCACACTTGTTATTTCATTGTCATCTGTACGAAAGTAGGCGCGTCAGCTTTTATTCTGATTTACAAAGTGTCGAAATTTTATTCCTAACTTGAACGCAGTTTTTATTCCTAAAAAGTCGGTATGCAAAGTGTTTCAGATTGTGGCTAAGTTTGTGTCCTGTCATCTTCTTTGATATGTATGTACATGAACTCGTGTGTTCCATTACTGTTGTGACATGTTTTGTGTATGTACTCTGTATACCTCTGTAATTTCTGTCGAACTTAAGTACTCACTTTTGTATGCCTTAGATATCCTTATTCGTTTTCTATGATATGTTTGTTACATTTATGTTCTGTTGCTAAATGTATGATGTGAAGTAAACAGAATGACCATTTAGTTATATTGAATTCACCAGGAATGATCTTTAAGGTAGCTAGTTAACTAATTATGAGATTGAGTATTTAATCCATAAAGTCAAATCTTAAGAAGAAGTAAATCGTGTTCAACAGTGACAAATGCCTTGGACAGGCCAATAAAGATAGCTTAGCAGAATTATTTGTTTTCTATTGCAGTCGTGATAATACTTCGCTCTATGAACAGGTAGGCCTAGATAATTAGTAATCAAGTCTCCAGTAACTTTCTTGCACATTTTGCCCAATCAGGGTAAATTGATATTGATAAGTTATAAAATTTGTCACGGTCACCAGCTTTGTATACTGGTATTATCATAGCATTTCCAATGTATTTGGTAAGATCCCTGTGGAAAAAGGTATATTTTTAAGGTGATAGTGGTGGATATATATATAATTATATTTTTGTATAAATGTAGAGAAAGAAAATTTAGATATATTCAGCAATAACCTCTACTGTTTTAATAGGAATGCCGCGAAGATCGGGATAGGAAATGTTTTACTTTATGTATTAAATCAAAGACGCATCAGTCGGATTACAAAGTCAAAGTCAATTTTAAAATTCCATTGAAACGGAGGTCCAAGAATCTCAGAAGCGATTCGATTCAGGAATGTGTATTTCCAGCTGGTGTGCTGCATCACCAAAATAGTCATTAAATTTAGTAGAAATATGTCGTCAATACTCATTTTCCGTTATTTCTTTTCCATTTGATGTACAGACATATGGCAAAAATGACGGTTGATTTCATTCTTGCACTGGTTAAATTTATTTGCCAAACAAAATTTTCTAGATAATGAAATAAGTTTTTTTTTCTAAACGTTCTATATTTTCTCCAGTCAACATCAGTTTGGGATTTTGGCTGAGCCTAATGGGGGTTATATCTTCGTAAATGTGTTCAGCAAACAAGCAGTTATCTATGGGTATCTATTGGGTTTTATATCCCAGATAGGAAAGGAAGAGCTTAAGATTGATCGAAAATCGGAATAAATTGTTGAAAAAGTTTCTTTTGTGGGTTCCGTGTGAAGAACATTACTCCACGATGTACACTCGATCTGTTAACAAAAGCCTTGATTCTAGTTTGTGACAATTGCTTGATTGTAACAGGAGGAGATTTATGTAAATTATGATGATTGGCTTAATGGATGGATAAGATAGTGTAGGGATCGGTGATATCAGTTAATATAATTCCTGACAAGAGATAATATCTGTGAAAATGTGTGAAGATGTTATCTATTAGTGTGGCTGATTTTTTGGTGGCACGCGTAAGCTTGGTGATGTAGAGTTTAAGAATTCATTCGTTAAATTTGGAGTATTTCATTTGAAAAGCTATGTTATAACCACAAAGTGAAAATACAGTTTTTGGAGATTGAATCTGAAACAGTTTTCTAAACAATGCATCATTAAATTCCTTGACGTCTTTACAAGGTGGACGGAATATAATAGCAACAATATAATCCGAGTCCCGATGATTGATATTGAGAAAGAGAGATTCGTATTGACCATCTTTAAAGTCATATGATAAGCTATGTGTAATACCACCAGATTGAAATTGAGCATCTATATATAATATGACACCGCCACCATTTATATTTGATGGAGAGTGATTTATATCTAGGAAGGTTAAAAAATAATTGAGACGGAGAGTTCAACCAGCGTTCTGTAAAACCCAATTGTACATCTGTACTGTACATTAATCCTGTTGTTTCAGCAAGAAACCAGAAACTTCATCGAAAAAAGGCTACGCACATTCATTTGAAGAGAGGTGTGGCTGGTGCTCTCTGAGCTAAGGGGCATCAGAAAGTCGATTTGTTGTGGTGTCCTGTGTATGTTTCGTGGCGCCTTCTGTATTGTCAGTGTCGTTTATGGTGGTTTCCTCCCCCGATTGGTCTGGCACGTCGTTAGAGAGACTTTATTGAATGAAAAGAGGATTGAGTTTGTTGAAAGAAGGATGTTTCGCTATTATATATGGTTTGGCTGTTTTTGATTTATTGAACTCCAGTGCTTGTTTTCATATCCTGTTTTATCAATGAATACTTTCGAGTTTTCTATATCCTTTAATTCGGTAGGATTAAAACACATGTAATTGAGCACATCAGTGTTAATAGAATCAGTCGGTACACGACAGAATGTACCAAGAATGAGAGAATATTTTCATGGAATGATAATTCAGAATATGCATCCCTCTCATTGGCATTCTAGCTCATGGAGTTTCAGTCAGCATAAGTATTATAAAAGATGAGTGCGAAGAGAATGATTAGCTGGTATATCACACATTGAACAAACTTTAGAGTTTACACTCGGAAACATTCTTTGGCCTGAGCTCACAGTTAAGTTACAAATTCCTGGTCATTACATACAGGTCCGTCAATGGACTCAATGCATCGTTTTATACAGACGGAGCTTCTATGTGTGGAAATTTTTATCAACGTTGTATTTGGAGAAATTTTAAAATAATTTGCCTAACGGGAACTATTTCCATTGGTTGGCGCCAGTGACTTGCAAGAAAGACACTAAAAGAGAAACGGCTTAAAATGCTCCTTACGAGCCCTCTTTTCTACGTAACTCTGGGTCATGCTTTGAGCATGTTTCTGGTGCCAGTCTCACTACATTGGCATTTTTAATAGTTAGGGCCAAAATCATAGGAACAGAAATACCCTTGATAACGGCGTAAACCACCAATCAAGCAAATCCAACTGTTGTAAAGAAATGTATAGAACGCAGAATATATAGGTTGAAGACTGCTTGTTATTGCTGAGTAACAGAGGATATATGTATGACATAACAATAACTACTGATATTAAACAGAGCATGGATAACAATAACAACAGTATTACATGAGAGCTACGAATATACTGTTATCAAAGACTACCGATATATAACTACCTATTTACCCACTTCTTTGTTGGTTTGAGTATAAACATATAAACGTAAAAATACGTGCTTGTCTTTACAAGCCACCTTAATTAAGTGTACTGAGTAGATAATAGTATACTATACTTCAATGTCTATTTCAATCTTTTTATCTCAAACTAACACTACACTACCTCACGACACAACAGGTTTGTTACAAATAAAATACCTACTGTATTGTACAATTTTACACAATGTTATACCTTATCAAATATTTATATACAAATTCAGTATAACATCATCAAATGACAGATTACGGTGGTGGTATCAATTCAAGGAAATGGAAGCAAAAAAAAACAAAACAAAAGGCATAGTCAAATTATAGACAGTACAAAAAATCTGCTATTACATATTTTGTTGGATTCCATCTTTTCCTATGACAGCCATTTAATTTGAACTACTGTAAGTAAAGTGTATTGTGGACTTCTTATACTTCAATTCTGGCAGTGACCATGTCTGTGAAGTAAATGTGTATTAAAATGTTGTTCATCAAATATATCACTTTATTTTGCGTATTTGTACAGTTTCTTATTTGCTACGTATACATTTTAAGTGATAAGTGCCATTTTCAGCTTCAAGAAATACACGAATAAAGCACGGCTTTAAAATTCCACCATATACTTTACTTGCAGTAGTTCAGTGGCTTACAGTGGAAAACGAAGAATCCTACAACAAAATGCCCAAACGGACAAACTGAGTAAATAGTATCATTTCCAAATTCTAAAAGGCTTATTTGTCCTCTCACTTGCGTCATACATTACCTCAGTTATTGTTTACAAAGGTAAGGAAAATCTTAATAGTTTGACAACATTTGTCATCATCAAGCGACTGGTGAATATTTTGGTTATCTACTAACCAATCTGTTTAATTTCTGAGATGTATGATGAATATGCGAAACAAAACTTTTCGTTTGTTGCTGATTTGAACCTAGTATACTTTCCCTACCATACTCAAAAACAAGGCGAAACAATGCTCAAATCAAACGTGCCTTAATTGCATTACAATAACAGTTCAATTCGTTATTAGTGTCAATCAGATTAGAAGATCAAGACATAATAGTAAATACCATACCATACTACCCTGGATCACCTGTATTTGGAACAAAAACTACGTTGCAGTTAATAAAGTAGGACTATAACAGCAATGATTCATAGCAGAAATATTAATATTTTCTATTAAAAATCAAGCGAAACAATGCTTTCCACAATTGTTTATGCATTTTTTAGAAGAGTAACGGAACCATGATTAAATCCTGTAAAATGCCATGAAGTCATCTACACATAATTCACCCTACAGACCATAAAGCACTCGCATTCTGTTACAATGTCGGCTTAACGTTGGCTACACACAATAAGGGAAGATTTTCACTGTACTTTCTCATACAATACCAGTCATAATCAACATTTGACATTATTTGCTCACAATACTATCAATATTCCACAAATTAAAATGAACCGTCTTCAACCAACGAGTCATTTATCTTGCGCATTGCTTTAATACACTTATGTATATCTGAACATTTTCAATGCTGTTCGTTAAGTTTTTAGCTCTGATATGTCTCTGATGTGTTTTGATGTCACTCTCAGTTTTGGACCACCACACATACAGCAAAACAATTTTAAATGTTTTGGAGCTGTTTTCATTGAATTTTTATATGCCATGCAGGTGTATTTTTAACCTTATCTGGAAATCTTAATTTAATAATTCCGCAAACAAATGTCACATCGACCCATTTGGTATGAAATGGGGCAAAACGTTGCCCTTCACGTAGATGTATTGCTCCTCCAACGAAGACAAGTCGGCGGCTCTCTGCCTTTCTCGACACACTCTGTTATTTACCTCTAGAGAACATCATTGTTAAGTTTGTATTCAATGCACACCAGTCTATGTGGACGCTTCTGTCACTTTCACTTTCGCTTTCAGGTCAACAAATATTATGAAACGTTAGTGTTGAAATATCAGAATTCTTTGAAACCTTGGATGACAAAATACGGTACCCGGCCGCATTTGACATAAGGTGATATATTTCTCTTGTAGATTGTGGCAGTTGGCTAGATTGATATCCAATGACTCCGCTGTAAAAGGAAGTAAAAAGTCCTTAGTTCCTGTTTGGTTTGATATTTCTATACGATGTTTGTAGAATTTATGCCAAAATTTACTCACAATGTTGAGACCAAAAGAAATGCAAAGGCTTTTCCCAGCGTCTGCGTGTCTCTACACAGCTGTTTGTTTCTGGCTAACGGTTAATAGTGGAATGCATCAAGAAAAAATATAACCTACACTTTATAACAAGATACAACGAATCACCAAACATATGCTGGACACATTCTTTTAGCGCATAAACCTTACAAAGCATCTTACGGCATCTCGAAACTTTGATGAACTGATTATTGAATGACGCTAAAGTATTAAAGTGAATTGTGATAATACATAAAATATTACAATTTTACATTTAGAAATAAGCCGTTAATGTCATTTCATTTTTTTTTCCTAATCCAAGAATTGCTTTGTAAGAATCAAACGCTATAATACTGACTTGGAACCGTTTGACTCGTTTCGTTTCCAGGATTTCCTGATGTTCCCACTCCGGAGATATACCAAGTGCTATACGCTGAAAATATATTTGTTACAAAGGGAATATGTAAAACGTTCTCAGAAACTTGAATTTGGAAAACAATAAGCAATTGCTAAAGATTTACACAAAAATCTGGTATTTACTTGTTCAATTACACAAATCTGTGTACAGCGCAGGGGCTGGCTTCACAAAGCCTTCGCCAATTTTACTATGGCGCCCAGTGTTGAAGGTATTGTGTCGTCACGACAACTGAGAGTTCGAAACGTCGCAAAGGCTTTGTGAAACTGGCCCCAGGGGCAGTCGTTTGTTTATCAAAACAAGGGAAGTTTTTCTGGTGATTTATTTATTCACCAAGCATATAATATATCAAATAAGAGAAAGAACCCTGATAAAAACCTTAAATCAAACAAACTAAAACGTGAAAAAAGGTATATTGCCCAGGTTTCTTTCTGGCAATGAACGTCGAAACTTTTATATTATTTCTAATTCACAAGGTCTAACCTTTGATACCAATCTCGTTATCGTTGTAAGACTACCAGATATCATTATACAGTTTAAGCCAAGTTCATAATTTGACAGCTATTGGTGTATATGTAAGCGTCGAAACTGTAGAGATGTGAAGCCTGTATGCCCATCAAACGTCGAATCTGCAGAACATAAATGTCAGTTGCACTTACCTCTGAAAATGATCCCTTTGTGGTAGCTAGAAGGTAAATGGCATAACCTGGCACAAGCGACATAGAAGAGGCGGCCAATAACCAACCAATCCAATTGGCGGCATCAGGAAAGACGTATTTCCCCCAAACTTTACTCTCGTAATTCAGCGGTTCGTGTTCTATAAAACTCACGATGACGATCAGCTAAAATTGACAATAAAAATAGCTTGGCAACATGACCGACAAAACATGATAAACAATCCCTGATTAGTAGGGCCTACTTCTAATCAAAACGGGCTATTTATTTAGGCAATGTTTCCGTCCAGATCCCGAGATCGTTATCTCTCATATGATAGAATAGTTTATGGGACAAGACTGGAATGCTACACGTTAATAAAACAAGATAGTTCTCAATTGGTAATTTTTCATTAACTTAATTACACTCACCAAGTAAATATACTTAGCCTAAATGTTTCTATAGACATACGAATAACTTTCGGCGGAAAAAGGTAATTTCTGATGGAACATTCTAAACAATTAAAAACAACATCGTTAATGCATGCTAGAGAAGGCAGTATTTCTCACCAATAACAATCCAGGACTGAAAAATTTCCAACAGAGTCTCCAGTATAGACCAGGTCTGAAGCCCAACATAGTGTGAATATCATCTGAGAACTGATCCACGCCTAAGAAGAAGAACACAACTAAAATTGTATAGCTTGTATAAGCGACATTCAGAAGCTGGGTACATAACAAAAACATGACGACTGAGAAGGATTATCAACTTTTGGGTATATTGGTAAGCTAATAACCTGTTCTGTTACAATTTAAGTATATTCTGTTGAGATTGGTAATCATTGCTTGAAAACGGTCTTAGCTTCTAGGCCGAAACGTCGCTTACCAATATACCCAGAAGTTGAAAATCCATCTCAGTCGTCATGTTTTTGTTAAAATTGTATGGCATCAGTACTTGTCAGTTTGAAAAGGTACCGAGATAAAAAAAAATTGAACAATAGGTCACTAGAGCAAAAATTGTGCTAGAGTTTAAATGAGCCTTAGATATATAGTATATAGCTTTGTCAAGAGTAATCACACTGGCACAGGGATATCGACTAATTAAACTCGATAAATCATCTCATGTTCTAGATAAATTCTCAGAGACAAGTTTCTAGATAGACCTGAATCTCAAGTTGTTCTGGAAAAGACCAACTAATGAATGCGTTTATGACGTACCAGTATACTTTCAAACAACTGTTTGTGATTTTACTCGCAGTGGCTATGACTTATCCATGCTCCTCGCTGAATAAAAGTCTAGAAATATCTAGATTAAAACACTATTTACCAGCTTCAAAAGTTACAAACTTTCACAGTCACAAAATACCAATACAAAAATACAGTCAAAAGATGATTTCCAGAGAAAGGCGGCTGCAGGTAATTTAAAATAAACCAACCTAGTTTTTATAAATGAATTAAATTGAATTTCACATATATTTAACTTTTCTGTTTGCAATTCGAAAAATTATGTACCTACCGTAAAACCATCCGACAGCAATAGCTTGACAAACGACAGCAAACAAGAGTGCAGATCCGGCTATGTAAGTATCCAGCACTTTAAATACGTACATTCCACCCTGAAAGAATACGTCATAATGCGATTTGAAGGTAATTTCTCTTTAACTAGGTCTTGTCATTGGCATGATCAACAAATTATTGTCCTCGCAAAAGCATAAACATTTGCTAAACGTTTAAAGTCTTAAAAATGTTGATATTTCTGTATGTGTACCTGTTAAGCGAAAGAAGGGGACTCTGAGATTGCCAGCAAGCTGTCAGTTTCCACTTTTTAAATTTATTTATTAGCAATGTAGGCCTGAATAAAAAATACGCAATTCTGATCCTTTTAAACGAGAATTTTGTGTTTTCAAGCGCGTCAAGGTGACAACTGTACTTCATAAAACATTTCTTCCTTGCTTTTTTACAAGCTTCTTCGGCCCTTTTGCATCCATCTTTCAGGCCGCGCCAATAGCCACATCGCGTAAGTGCGTAACGGTCTCATGAATTAATGCTCTCACGATTAATGCTGATAACTCCGCCATACACGGGAAATAACCTGATTTCTTACCTGCGTATTACACGGTAATGTGAAGAAAAACGCCGTGACCACGACCAACAGAGTGAACAGTTCACGGCTATACTTCACTCTGGCGAACTGCGGTTTGAAACAGTCCTTGACGCCAGTTAAACAAGACTCCAGCCCGCCCATCTGTCAACACAATATTTCAAATTGATTCATTTAGGCAGTCTGATAATTTATTTATTTGTTTGATTGATTGGACTAATTAATCATTGATTGATTAACCAATTGATTAATTGTTGTGTAATCGACACAGGATTGACTGATTTGTTGATTAACAATACCTGATTGGTTCTTTTATTGATTGTTGAAAAGGTATTTTTTCAGTACATTTACCGGTGCCACATGGAGTGTTTTATCTTTCGCAGATTACGTCCTGGTTTAATACCAACAAGGTAATTATGGAAAGCAATCCCGTTCTAAAACTAAAAACCTCACAATGGTACACACTATGAAAGCGTATTTTGAAGAAGAGCACATACAGCACTGTCGATTCCCAACATCAGCATCATGATGAAGAAGATTATTGCCCAGACCACAGATCCTGGAATAGTGGCGATAGCTTCTGGGTAAACCTCAAATGTTAATCCAGGACCTGAAAACACAACACAAGTTATCTCCCTTGAATTGCACAAGGATTGGTTGGACACACAATACTGGAGGTGTTTTAAGCGAATGAACCGATATTAATAAACTTTTATTGGGTCAACTTTGTTATTATGGACTTATCTAAATATAAGAGTTGGAATAGCATCAATTGCCTGACTATTGATGATTTAAGAACCAGTTGAATAACAGTTATTGTTTGTTTCAATGGCTTTCTACGCTAAATTTAAGGATGTTTTTTCTTATATGACGGCGTACTATCCAAATGGGTAGCGAAACCTCCCTCAATGACAGCATTCAACACAAAAGTTGGGCCC
Source organism: Katharina tunicata (assembly GCA_032466195.1). Taxonomy (NCBI): domain Eukaryota; kingdom Metazoa; phylum Mollusca; class Polyplacophora; order Chitonida; family Mopaliidae; genus Katharina; species Katharina tunicata. The sequence goes on along the minus strand of JAVFBZ010148795.1, from coordinate 2,772 downwards.
AGAAAAAGGTGTGCTATAAGGTGTTTTTAAAATTGGCATCGCAAGCTCTTCTAGCCCACAGAGAACCTGGCCAAAGGAAGTTTCTACCCGCCGACTGTGATTAAGAACTGGTATAGCTTATCTAGGTTTTTAAAATAGTTTTATTCTAAATTACCTTCCGTAGCGACATCTTCAATGCCTCTCCCGGACTTGACCGCCATATAACCCAAGTAAGAGAAAATCACAAACCCAGAGAAGATGCTGGTAAAACAATTCACACCGGCCGTAATTAGGCAATCTCTGAAAACAAAACAAACATGGTTGATATTAAGAATAACACAAACACTGGATTATATAAACTAACTGTGGAGTGCTTTTAGAACCTTATAATCAGATTCGATATTGAGAAAACCATACTAAACCAAGGGAGGGTTGTTTCCGAACTTTCACCTGCTTTCGATTTTCTGGAAGGTTTTTCAAATGTGAAAAAGACAAGCAAATCGTACAAACAAACCTATAGCAGTTGTTGTCAAACTTGTTATAACTGGCAAAAGTGATATGTACACCGAAACCCGCCCCAAGGGAGAAGAAGATCTGGACAGCTGCATCTATCCACGCCTGAAAAAAAAAGCACATAAAACTTTAATATGATTATACATCCTTCGTAATGACGAGTAGTATAGGTCTAAATATATTGACACATCAACGTGACCGTTTCAGCGTTTTAGTACTTTAGTAACATTTATTAGGTATGTAAACGACAATATTGTCAAGAAAAAGATTTTTTGTTTAAATTGTTGTGTCTTGTATTGACCAATGATAATTTACATGGCTTTGGTACAGAGTAATGATTAAGCAGAGAGTGCTAAGAATTACCATGTTTGACACATACTATTATTTAAACTAGAACTTAGTTTTTTTAAGAAAATAATTTTCTACATTAAGTAGTAATAGATAGAAGGGAAACCAAGTAATTGAACAGTATGATAGTCAGAAGCCCTTTGAATTAACTGAAGGTCAGTGATTATTTATTGCTATTGTGTGATTTAATCCTTATACTTAATATTAAAACATCCAAATATAGTTGGGAGTATTTCTTTGTGTTGCAAGATTTTCATAGACCCACGGTATCTTGGTAAAAATTGATGTTATAATAATAAATATATAAAGATATGTGAAGAGCAGCTGACTAGCTGACTAGTTGACTAGCTGAATAGCTATACATGAAAGTTTGTATTGGATTTGCTGCTCTCTTTTTGTTCGTGTTTTGTAGGTCGTTGCTGTTATTCTTATCCACAAATATGTAACTTTGCTTCTGCTTCGATTTATTGTATAATTCTTCACATTTATGTATTTACGTTAACTTCAACCGCAAACGACTGCACCACTTTGACTGATTGTTTCAGCTATAACATACCATCGCCAGCGCTGTCGACGGCTTGATTTTAGTTCAAAATAGTTACTTTTTTCTTCCAAGTAAATCTTCTTGTGCTCAATCAGTGTACGTAAGAGATATTGCGACCTCTTGTATGATTTCGTGTGAAATGGTATGTGTTCTGTAAGGTTGTGTTAGTCTCCATCCTAAGACAGTGTTATTACTATTTTCTGTCTCACCTGGGAACTGGCCAGTTTATCCAATCTAGGTGTGATGAAGTATTTAATTCCGTCAACAGCCCCAGGTAACATAGCGCCGCGTACCAACAGTATGGAGAGGATAAGATACGGAACTGTGGCGGTCACCCATACAACCTATCAGAACAGAACCATTTAACATTAACAGACTTCTTCTTTTTAAATAAAATGTTAGTTAAGCACAAGGATGTTATTTTTTTAACAACAATAACGATTACACTTTCTTCCTCAAGTCAATCTTGGACACAGGCACTCAAAATTGTCCGTATTTAAACACTGACATGCACACATACTTAAAAAGAGCGGATTGGTTTCCACGAGTTGATAAAGGGATAATAGAGAGCCGCCAATAATAACATAATATGTGAATATTTCCTCAAACGTTTATGTATCATGTATAAATATATTTATCTGTAAATGAATATACCAACATTATAAATGAATTATTTGATTTCTGAAAGTCTCAAGAAACACGTTTGATCCGGTCAGAATTTCAACATAATAAACACGTATAGAGTAATCCAGAAAAAAATGCGATTTCAGGATCTAAGTGTTCGTCGGAAACTTGTGATAATATTCTAATTAAGTCATACCAAATGACTATTTATTAAGTCAAAATGACGATATCGCGTTACGAACATCACATTATTTGTTCGGTCTTACCTTCCCTGAGGATTTAATCCCTTTCCACAAACCGAAGTAGAGGCAAACAAAAGATGCCAGGGTACAAAGAGAGAGCTTCCAGTTGACTGATCCAAGATTGGTGATGCTGTCACTCTGATCTAAACTTAAAACACCTCTCCTTCAAAGACAAAAAGAGAATTCCCAATGAATTGAACAATGTTCTCTACGGTAACAAAAGTGTACAAACTATTGAACATGCACACAATTCATCCTTAAACAGGTAGAAAAATCTTTTTTATAAAAGGCACATTTAATTAAAGGTTAAAGTAACATACGCACTCAAAAGTTCTGAATTTTGCACTATCACAGAATCTCATGAAAAATTTAGATTTTTTTCAAGAAGTAAAAGTTAGAGGCCAATAATTCCAATATCAAATTTGTAGGTCGAAGGAGAGTTTTTTAATAACTAAAAAACTAAAAACTGAATTTTCTGTCAGAATTTTTAACTGGAAATGTGTCAGTCTGCTGTCACAGCTC
>JAVFBZ010148784.1:9397-19683 GCA_032466195.1 Katharina tunicata | reverse complement strand
ACACTGTCTCCTTCATCAGAGAAACTGGCCACTGCATGTAAACAGTGGTGACATAGTTTATAAAGCCCCCCCGCCAAAATACCAATACAAAAACGTGTGGATTCTTTTCAAACAAAGAAATAATACAGATTTAATTTGTTGGTTTTGAGATAAACCAGATAAGATGAACTGCAACTTTTCTGTTGATGGACTATAAGCTAAGAATATACATTGTAATTACATATATGTACAATACTTTTTTACCACCCTAGTCTTTCTCTCCTGAGTTTGGCCGAACCCATTCACACAGATACTTTCAAACATTTATGAAGGTATTTATAAACATTTCTAGGCCACCACTGACGAAATGGACTGATTTAAACTATTTTTCTACAAACAGTTCTAGCTATTAATACATGAGTTATAATCACAAGTTCATGTTAGCATGTTCCTAGGGCATATAACTTGGCTCAATGGGGTCATTAGACACAGTACAACCAAATAATAGGTGAATAGATACACTTCCAATCAACACTTTATCTACATCGCACTTTAAACTGTCATAATCAATTCAATATATGGTTAGAAAAAATCACAACAGTAAAATTGTACTCATTCCTAGTATATAACATATGTATTAAACACCTTTTTACTATGTGCTCCAAATGTGTAATATGCTGCCAATGGTTTCAAACTGAAATAAAAATCAGTAAAACACCAAAAAACACTGAATGTCTTACACATAACGAAATTATATAATTAAAATGTTTGGGCACACAAATATTAAAAAAAAAAACTTGAAAAGATTGAAACCGGACGTAGAAGACTAAAACCAAACAAATGACAAAAAATAATTAATTCTATTCACAACACTGGCAGTATATATAGAAACTACCCTAATTGCTCGACAAATTCGACCCCCTTTACAACTTAGAAAACTTCATTTTATGCAAAGAGTAAGAAGTGTAGACATGCAATTTTGAAATTTTTATGAAGTTAAGACTTTAAATTACCAGAAAATGTAAGTTTTAGTTCCAAATTCACACTTAAACATTCAATAAATTACTTAAAGCGTGTGCCCTTAGAGGTCGAATTTGTTGAGGATTTAGGGTAATCTATTCATTTATTCACTTTTGCATTGAAAATAACAATCCAGGGTATCTGACATGTGACCGGATATATTCACCCCTAACATGTACTATTAAAGAGGTGTTTTGTGAGCTCTTTTTATTGTCCATTATGCCATGTTACAAAGTATATGTATGTGTCAAAACATGATTAGCTCCAAGCTTCAAGAAACTTGTTGATTATTGTCATGTGTGACACAAGATTTACCAATGAAATTCAAGATGTTGGACCCTTACATAGATATATTTTTGTCATGAGTGGCACAGGGATAACGCTGGCACAGGGATATGGACTAATTTAAACTGATCTAGATAAATTATCAGAGACAAGTTTCTTGAGTTGTTGTGGGTAACCTACAGGCATCTCGAGGAAAGATAATTACAGTTAAATGATGAAGATATGTGACAAATATGCAGCATAAACAGATGAATATATTTATATATAACAATGAGTTTGAATCCAAGTGGAGTCAAGCAAAATTTTCTATCTCTACATTTATACAAAAATATATCAATAAAAGATCAAATTAAAGTTAATTTATAAATAACATACACTAAACATAAAGTATTTAAATAAAAACAACATCCATAAATGCATATGTTACATATAGGTGTATGGTGACATCAATTAATGTCTACACTGATGAGTTTGAAAACTTGAGGAAGTAGTTCACAGATGTATTCCTAATATTCCTGGACTACAACAGACAGTATACATGTAGCAGTCTAATGACTTTTAGGTGTTCAATATTAACGCCTCCTAGGATCAAGTACAATTGATACCTCCTATTAACTTATTTTGAGATCATCCATAGGCCACACAAGTAGCAAAGCTTACAACGTTTAAACGAGTTATATCAGAGCTCAAGGATTCAAACAATATACGGAAATGATCCAAAATAAAGACGGTGGGTCAAACATCCTGCCTAGAGAGGGAGGATGCTGTGTTGTAAGCTTCATTTCAACCTTTGTGTGACATTGGCTAATGCCACCGCGAATGCCTGAAGAGCTGAGAACGGGTACTGGAAGTCTAGGGTATAAGCATTGCCATCAATACGGCCAAACTGCATTACCTGAAAAAAATCATCAACTTTAATCAATGACACACATAAGAGATCTGAATTAAATAGCAGTTTTTGTGTACTCACATTACTTACTTACCTTACATGCTTTGCGTAAATCATTTGTGACCTATTATGTTATAGAACAAAAGCACTATTGTAATACAAAATTGCTAAACAACAACTGGTCTAACCTTTGTATTGTATAGCCTATATAGACCTGTATGTTATGTTTATTTCTATTCCTGATGTTGGCTTCATAACAAGCTGAAATATAGATACTACTGTAAAATGGCTTCAATGTTCCGAGTTTCTCTTACTATTTTCTATACTAAGTTGATCTGTGGACATAGTTCATAGTTCTATCATCGGCGTACAATTTTTTGAAATATATTTAACAAGGTTTTTTTAATTCCAGATTTTTCTGTATGGGGGTTGAATATAATCAGCATTTGTCTTTAGTGGGATAGGCAGGCCTTTAAACAAATCAAGACACAAAGAAAGGGTTGTGGACATTTGTGTGTAGGCTACATGTACATATGATTTTGTTTGAAATATATGATCACTATCAATTTTTTATACAGTTTAGATTATGTCTGAGAAAAATCTAATTGAATCTGTATAATTGAACCTAAAAAAAGAGCAGATTTTGAATCTAAAGGTTTATTTGTGTTGATTGATGTTTTATTTCTGTCAGTCTGTCTGTCTGTCTGACGAACAGACTGGCTGATTGGGGCTTTTCCACATCACAGGTATTTTACTTATATGACAACTTTGAGGTGTTTGGTGAGAATGAAAGAAAACTGATCACTTTCTTGCCACACAAGAATAGGCTTTGTTAGGATTTTCATTCCTGCCAATTGTCATCAAAATTTGAATACACATATGTGAATTATATTTTGGTGAATAAAGCAAATCAAATCAAATGGAGTGGGACCCAAAATGAACTCCAGCATATACATCAGTGACATCACACTGACTGCAAGACACCATAGACACAAATGATTATATCCAAAAGAAGTGTTTTGAGGAATTCTTGGTCTAAGTTTAAGTCAGTTTTGGTTGCATCCATACACTCAGTAAAGAACAAATTCAAAATATTGAGACATTAATCAGACTGCAAATAGATTTACACATAACAGGCAACAGCTGGAGGTATTTCAACTCAGTATGCCTAAAAATGGACAAGGTCACTTCTGAATTCCGAGGCCATGATGTAACCATCTAAATAACTGTGCAGCTGGCCATCAGAAAAACAAGAAAAGAAAATCAGCTAGCTACCTGTCTTCCTCTGAATTCAATCTGGAAGTTCTTGGCTGATTCCTGAGTGACTCTTCCACCAAAATCCAGTTGATATACCTGACTGCTTTCATTCCACAGTGGCGCTTTATTGTACATGATCAGCTGTTTGCGTTTCACAGATTTTACAACTCTTGGGGACTTGTCATTTTCTCCTCTTGACTTGGCTCGTTTCAACTATTAGACGTAACCACAAACAAATAATAAAGAAATCCGTTTAACTATAAGCCAAGAAAAAAAAATAAGTAGCTTGCCAGTCAGTGATCATGAAAATAATTCATGTGTTAAAATTTTATTTTGAATAACAGGCAAATATTATTTAGTTTTCATCACGGCATCATTCACATCTTTCTACCTAGGTTACAAACATATAAATGATGCCAGGACAATCAGTAAATCAGACGTAAAGATGCAAGTCTAAGATAACAAGCAGATGGTCAACGATAAAATAAAAATACGCTTGTAGCAAAGTTACTTCCCGACAGAATTTGCCTTAAACTAGGTTGAACATGAGCAAAACCATTAGTTGTTCAAAAGTTGGTGTTTACAGTTGAAATACACTGTTTTCATATAAACTCCAATCAATCAAGTATAGTATAAAGCTGATTTGATTTCATGACATGCATTTGTGAGAGAAACATTGACAATAGACCCAAAGAATGTAACAAATAGACGCATAAATAACATCTATACTCTATGTCGTCAAATAGACTCATAAATAACATCTATACTCGTCAAATAGACTCATAAATAACATCTATACTCGTCAAATAGACTCATAAATAACATCTATACTCAATGTCGTCAAATAGACTCATAAATAACATCTATACTCAATGTCGTCAAATACAGTGGTGTTTTCTTATTTGAAACAGTTTTTGACAAATTAAGTACAAAACAGATGATTCAAAACCAGTCAGATCATATGTTTGTGTGTGTGTTTTTTTAAATTGGAGTTTCACGCAGTACTTCAGGTAATTTCACTCATATGACGGCGTGACAGGCCAATTGGGCGAAGGAAACCACCCTAAGCAAGGCAGGCAATACCACAGTACATTGAGAGGACAATAAACAGGACGACAACAAATCGGCTTCCACCTTGGCAGAGGAGCCTCCCATCCAACCACACGGTTTTAACTTATGTGGCCATTGCCTATACTGCTTCATATACAATGGGATTCTATTCCATTTCATTTTAGATTATTCACATGATCTTTGAAATAAACTAGAATATAATGTGTGCCAGTAAATCTCGGAAACGGCCTCTGTAACATTACTTAGTGGATGAGAACACATTTGAGGAGGAGACACTGATTGACTGGGGGATTGTGTTTTACACCACATTTAACAGCACTAATGAAACTCAAGTATATCATTCAACACTTTACCTTTTGTTTGAGTTGGGCTTTTTGGAATGATTCTAGGTTTCTGTAACCCTGACCAGTTTGTAATTCCTCAAGCGAAGGGAAATCTTCCTCAGAACTCTCCAGATTGACTGGTCTATTTTTACGTCCAAACAAAGGACTCAGCTTGGCTTTACTGAGTAGTATCTCTTGTTTGAGTTTTTTAGTTCTCGATGCAAGGTTCCTTTTAATGGGTGAGGCCGGTAGAGAGGTGCTTTGATATGAAGTTTCATCAATGACATGGTTGTGAGGACGAATACCTAACACATCAATTCCAGTGTCAAGAGAACCATGTTTAGAAAATACAGCGTCTTCACACAAATCATCAAAGTCGTCATCCAGAGTTTCCTCTAAAGCACAAGTCTCCATGCTCTCACTGAACGACTTACCTAAATTAGAACATTTTTCCTCAGTATTTTCATATGGTTCTTGTTGAAAAGTGGCCTTTGTATGAGCTAAGTACAGTCGTCTCTGAGATTCAGAGGAAAGACATAGAGTTACATTACTACAGTCATATATTGTGTTCGTTTCTACAGGAATATCCATACCTTCACACGTTTCATCATCTATGAACTTGATACCCTGACAAGCTCTATCTGCCCAGCGTGGCAGAATGCTATTCTGTAAGTCTTGTTGTAACACCCGACCAACAGTGCTGGGGTCTGGTCTGGGGTGGTGAGATAAGGTGGGTAGATTTGGTAAGTGAGCACTTAGTCTACTGGAAGACGATTGCATTACTCCTACAGAGTTTTCCCGTGTTACTTGATCGAGACCGTTGTGTCTGTCTGAGGGCTGGACGATCTTGGGACGAGCACCTTGATTAGCATAGGAGTCTTTGAGCAAATCACTGGAGTCCTGGTCACACAGATTACGGAAGGCATTATTTTGAGCTGTAGAATGAGATTCGGCGGGAGATAATGACCTGGATTTAATACTGGAAGTTCGGCACGGTTTACCCGAACACCTGAATAGTGGGGACCCGTTTTTGGTGGGGCTGCATTGTTCGCTATCTTTACCCGAGCTCTGCCCACTTTTATTACTGTCACTATCAATAGAAAGGGCAGGATCATTATGGCTATTATAGGAAGAGTCGACACCTAGAAATTCCTGAACTTCACAATGATGTGCTGTAACAGAATGTACACATACATCTGCTGGCAAAACTGGAACTCCTTTGTCAGATGAAAAATTGTGTAACACATCCAAGTCCATAAAATCTGAAATGAGGGAAACAAAATTGTATTGCTAAATCAATTACTATGTATCAGCAAATATGAAAATGCTGCTACACACATACATGGATGACACAAAAACAAAGCAAAAACAATGTGAAATAATAATAATATTGATATATGTATGAACCAGAAAAAATTCATGTTGATAACCTTGCCAAAATGTTCCATGGACTATGAATATGCCTTAACCTGTGTGATTTAAAAGTAAAGTTTGATGAGACTTTTCCAACGTTCTTAATTCAGACTGATTGAATCGTCCATTGGTGTTTAACGCAGAGCTCAAGGCTATTTAACTTCTATGACGATGTAAACAACAGTAAACAACCAAACAGTAAACAACCAAAAAAACACAACCATAAAGTGTGACCTGTACTGCTCTGTTATCAAAATCAGTGCTCCGCCAGTGCTAAGTAATGGCTATGTTTGTTTGATACTGCTCTTAGCCAGAGTGTAACCATGATAATTATAATAGATGCAAAAAATCACTTCATTTATTTGGGTTGAATGTCCAGTAGCCATTACAGTCTTCTGTATTTAATAATCATGATCCTATGTATATTATCACCAAAATTTCTGCTAAACATTTTATGAATCTAGAAAAAACAAAAGTTTGGAGGTCTCACCGTGGGATCGAACTTGGAAACATCAGGTTGATGAAACCGTTTAAATGACAAAATGCTTGCAATCAATTTATTGCAGTGGAGAGTATTTGTCAAAAACTATGCCCTCTTGTAGACTAAGGACCAATAAGAATGTGCTAAATTGGTTGCTTGAGACTTACTTGAGTCGTCCTCCTCTTCGCTCATACCAGCAGGGGTAAAGTTGGGGTCTCTGGAGTAGGAGTGGATATCATAGGAGGAAAGCTCAGTGACCATCACTGTCATCTGACGAGGCTGAAGGTGCAGTAAGCTTGTCTTGTACAGAACCTGGCCCAAATCTTCAGGAACACAAGAGGCGGTGCCAGTTATACGGAACTTTGTGCCCCAGATATTGGACGTTATCTCAACCAGTTTATTACTCTATCAACAGAAATACCATAAATCACTCATAATTTGGGATAAAATTTCAGTAACTAACTACCCTGCTGTGCAATTCCCGGGTTTGTGTATCAATTAGAATGATGACAAAAGACCGATTAGCTGTTGTGAATGGGATTAACGTGTAATCTGAAGGGAATCGCTCTCACTACAGGGAGGTATCGTTAGTACCACACAGCTGAATAGGTCAGACTGTGATTAGCCGAAATAGATATGAAGTGTCTCTGTGTGTACTCATTGGCAGAGTTAGTCTGCATGTATTAAACTGTATTTGTATTCCCTAGAGTGAATATCTTCCTTCTTTCAATAAATTCTAATTTTCTAATAAAGTCGAAGCTATCCATAAACACAACTCCATGTCCCAACTGATTAGACCCGCTCATCGTACGATAAACCATGCATTAGACAACAACAAAAAGGAAATGGGAAGCAAATTCAAGCTTCAAAAGCCAGTTGGTCGAAGAAAGATTTGTTTACCATTGACTTCAGGTATAAACTTTAACATGTAAATTATATGATCGGAATGGGCTAAACCCCCAATAGATCCTCTAATCAGCAGTATTTCTGGGCTAGTCCTTTCTTGTGCCTCTCTACTATTATCCAATATCTAATATTTATGCGGGTGTAGCCTTTGAAATGAACTCACTGAAATAAAACAATGTATCGCATGTGGTATATTTCGGGTCTCACCACGGAAACACAGACTTGTCTGTTTTCCTACGCTTACGTCTTGCTATTTGAAGCTCTTGGGACGAACTATTTAAAAAAAAAAAAAGAAAAAAAAAGTGCACTTTCCGACAGTCCAATTCTGCGAGCCATTAAAATGCAATCAAGTTAAAATTAGCACAACAACATTGGATTATTTGGAGGATTTAAATACACATGAAATAATGCCAATGCAGATTACTGTCAATGAAAAGACTGAATTACCTCTGTTATATTTTCTCTAATTGCAGTTATGAAAGTTGGTGGTAACCGATTATGACATGGGAGAGGGGGGGGCGGGTTACGTAAAAAAGTTTTACGTTGCACGTGTCCATATTAGGAATAATGTTGTGTGTAAGTTTCAAAGTCATACGTTAGTCCAGATATGTCAGACGGCAAACAGCTAATTTGCATAATTTAGGTAGAAATTTGCACAAATTTCCAAAAAAAAGTTTTACATTGCACATGTCCATATTGAGAACAATGTTGTGTTAAAGTTTCAAAGTCATACGTTGAATAGTAATAGAGATAAGGCCTGGAAGGGAAATGTTGGACGGCAAACAGCTAATTTGCATAAATTTGCAAAAAAACTTAAACGTTGCACATCTGCATATGGAGAAGACTGTTGTGTGTAAGTGTCAAAGTGGTATGCTATAAAGTAACTGAGCTATGGTCCGGACAAGGTAAGTGTGATGACAGACTCCTTGCATAATTTAGGTAGAAATTTGCGCAAATTTTTGAAAAAAGTTTTACGTTTTAAGAATAATGTTGTGTGAAAGTTTCAAAGTCATACATTATATGGTAACAGAGATATGGCCAGGACAAGATATGTCGGATGGCAAACAGCCCTATTTGCATAATTTCGGTTGAAATTTGCATAAATTTGCGGAAAAAAGTTTTATGTTGCATATTGAGAACAATGTTGTGTGAAAGTTTCAAAGCATTGAATGGTAACAAGAGAATATGTCGGACGCACGGAAAAAGCAATCGCTATATGTCCCCCCTATATATATATAATGGGGGGAGGGGGCATAATAACAGCATGCAAATCAATGAAATGGCACACTATATATGTATGTCAGCCCACCAAATGAACAGCTCCCTTAAATCCCCACTGCTTAGTTATCAGAAGGCAATGAATTAACCACGAGTTGCAGGGTATGTCAAGGTACAAGATACGTTAATTCACTAAACATTAAAAATTTAATCTCTGCTTGTGTTCTTAAGTTTCCATGAAGAGATGGAATGATTTATTCAACATGTATTTAAGCTTTACCTCTGGTAAATTGTCATTGTAAAACAGCTCATCAAGGGTACGGAATGTAATACTGCGATCAACTTTTTCAGGACGAAATTGTTTTTGTCGTTTTCTTCGTTGCATTCTGGGTGAACCACAACCGTCGACAGAGACATCACTTTCTGAATCCTCCTCACTCTCACAGCCACTGTTATAGGTCGTATCTGAACGTTCAACTTCATTGGCTGAAACAAGAGTTATGTCCCCTTGTTAGCAATATAAACACCACATGATTAGCTACCTTAGTTACATTCTTAACACAATTTGTAGAGTTTATTTACACATGTTTTGTTTAGTAAACCCTTCACAGTTATATTGATCCTTAACGTCTGCCAGCAGTCTATTGCTTCTTTCAATGATAGAGCGTTGCTTATAAAGAGATCAGTTATTTTTGTTCTGCTGTTATTTCACTCAGGTATGCCAAATAAACAACCAGTGACGTCACAGGCATCAAACTATTTCAAGACAAGAAATAATATTTTCTCTTCATTACAACCACTGTCAAACACTTGAAGGTCTTACCAATTTTTCCACTTAGCGTTTTAATCTTTGGATCATAGATGACAAAATCAGGTCGTATTTTACTGGCTCGCTTTCCCTTCAGAAGAGGCACCAAGCCACCCAGGTATTCCAAATAGAGTGTGTAGTGACCCCCAGATGTCTCATCACCGTGACGAATCATCGTGCAGTAAAGACGCTCATTGCCAGGTGGGAGTGAACTAACAAACTCCCGTAACCGAAATGGATCTGGAATGTAGCTCTGAAACAAACAACACAACCAGTTCATGATGACGGCACACATATACAAACTTTCGTAACCGAAATGGATCTGGAATGTAGCTCTGAAACAAACAACACAACCAGTTCATGATTACGGCACACATATACAAACTTTCGTAATCGAAATGGATCTGGAATGTAGCTCTGAAACAAACAACACAACTTCATGATTACGGCACACATATACAAACTCTCGTAACTGAAATGGATCTGGAATGTAACTCTGAAACAAACAACACAACCAGTTCATGATAACGGCACACATATACAAACTTTCGTAACCGAAATGGATCTGGAATGTAGCTCTGAAACAAACAACACAACCAGTTCATGATTACGGCACACATATACAAACTTTCGTAA
>JAVFBZ010148773.1:3438-19687 GCA_032466195.1 Katharina tunicata | reverse complement strand
TACGGTTGATAAAACGGGCAGCATCATCACCCCCTGGATTAGATATTGGAATATGAGTGCAGTCAATCAGACCAATAACATTTGGAAACCTATGCATTTCATAGAATGCTTGGTGGTTGTTACGTGTTTCATTTCGAGTATGGGGCATTCGGATGAAGTTAGCTTTTTTCAGAGCCAGGGCAATACTCACACGCTTAACAAGTCTGCTCACAGTAGACTGGTGAATGTGTATATGATCCCCAACGGTGATCTGGAACGCCCCATTACCAAAATATCTGAGTGCTACCAAAACCTGTAAATATGCAGGTATTGCATGATTGCGTCCAGTTTCATGAGTTATATCAGCAGCCAGCAAATCAACTATAAACAATGCATTTCCCTTCGTAAAGCGAAATCGACTATGGAATTCATCATCATTGTAATATTCTAAAGGATTTTGGCGATCACGGAACACCCTTTCTCGTCTCAGCTGGCGATGGGCATTGAGTTGTTGAAGGTGCCTTAAGTTATCCAACATATACAACTCATTTGCCATTTTTTTTGTGATGACGAAAGGCAACAATAAATTAAGACTTGTATGAGAGTGCTTTGAATATTTTAACAGTAAACAACCTCTGAATGTAAAAAATATGCTAAGCAACGTCAATTGAACAGTTACGATGCAATTTAGCAAGTCCGTAGTGCAAGACAACGCTTAAGTAATTAGAGTTGCTGCCAGGAGTGACCCGTATTACACTCGTTGTAGTAGCCGTGTCTCTGTGCCATTTCCCAATTTAGTGTAGCGACCTTCTTTTCAATCTCCATGATCTCCATTTTCACCTTATGTACTTCATACAGTTGGGTCATCTTTAGTTCATGTTCTTCTTTTGCAAATTTTACCAGCTGCTCTTCAGCAGATAAGGAAGCAGGTTGGTCTGCCTTACGCTTGTTTCTATATCTCTTTGGGACGGGTGTGCTGGACGTTGATGTTGTCGGGGTGTCTTCCCTGGTCCTGGTTTCCTCTGCTTTATTTGAACCGACACTTGATGTAGTTGATGTTTACCTAGTAATGGATTGTGGTATTCGTGGTTGTTGCTGAGTTCTGGTTGTCTCAGTAACTGGCCCAATGACCTCTTGTACTACACCAGCAATTGTTGGCTCGACACTGGAAAAGGAAAAGTAAGAATATAGGCCAAGCAATAAAAGGGTGGAGTATTTCATTGTTTAACAGCCTACTCCAGCTTATTTTACTTATACGAAGGCGGTGTCCGCTTACAGCAGGATGGCGTTTCCAGCCGCTGTTAATTATACGGGACTGCCAGTCTGGGGCGCAATGTCATGACACGTTTTCAGCATATCCTGATAAAAGTCTCCTATCATCTAGCTGTTTATCATCATCATACGGATTGTGTAGTTGATGAAATTCGGAGGGTACCAGTTCTTGTATTTCAATGTCAAGGGGTTTTGGGTGGCTTTGGCGGAGGCCCACCACCTGTCTTTGCTTGCTGTTTTTTTGTATTCAGAAATGTTCTTTTTGGCTGAGATTTTCATTTGTTTCCATTGTTCTTTCAACTGTTTCACATTCCTTTTCTCGCCGTATTTTGCTGCAAAATGCTCGTGCACACTCGCCCAGGCTGAGGCCTTTTTCTTATTTAGTGCTGAGTCAGTCCGATTGTCCTCTATCACTTTCACATAATTTCTGAGTGAATCAACCAGATACTTCTTTTCATCATCTTCCCAGTTCTTTGATCGTTTTCTGGAACCATCAGCCCCTTCTTCTCTACTCTTCCTGGTCTAATTTCCACTCATGTTTCCAAGCTGTTCAGCCCACACACACCGGAATGAGATTATTCTTTACTGATCCCTTCCTGGACTATACTTTGAGGTGTCTAAAAATAGATTAGCCGGTAACTCAATGTCACTAAACCGCAGTATTTGCATACTCCACGGTTTAGCATATCCGATGTTTTGTTATTCTAAGTTTAACTAAACTCCTTTTGGTGCATACCACTTTTCTTAAATCAAGAACAGTAGTTTAACTATCCTGAGTTTAGGCTCAACTTTGGTTTACTTACACCACTTTTATGCATACGGCCCTTAGCCTTTGCAGATTAACATTTGAACTAAATCCAGTCTTATTAAAAAAATTAACGCGTTTTGAATTTTTTCAGTGTACAAAATTCACGATTCATTAATATATGATAGAAGAAAGACTCATCTTAGTGTCAGAATGGAAACCTTTGTCTATTTTGCTGAATAAGCGCCTTAATGAAGCACACCAAACAACAAAAGGAAAACCTATTTTAATAAAATGGCTCTCTTTTTTTTTTTGTAAACGGAAAACCGCTTTGCGTTCCTTTCAGAAAGCGACATTTGACCTTGATGTTGTATTGTAATAAGCAGCGAGCTTATTTTGTAGTTAATAATTGAAAGGAAACCTTTTCATATTACAGGTCATCCTGGAGTTTTCACGCTATAGGCTACCACGCCTGAAAGACAATGCTCACTGGAGAAAGAATGTTGAACAGACAGTAGTACGGGTTCCAGAATTCTACAAACCATACCAGCACAAGTGGACCGTGTTTCTGAAGACTCGCCACAAACCTGTATCAGCCCTGTTATAGATGTTCTCATAGGCTCGGAATGGACTTGATACTGAAACAAATTGTCAATATTCCATATATCGTTTTCTGGTAGTTGGATGAAGACAAGTCATTTATACCATAGGGATGCATAGTGAGAAACAATACATAATCAGATTAAACGATAGATGTCTTTCACTGAAACAGAAGCATTTATGAGCTTGTAAACCATAACAAATTATGATAAGTAGTTCAACAAATGATTCAAATTTATATTTAATTTTATAAACATATTATGCTAATTAACACATTTTAAAACTTTGAATTTACTTCAGCTACCAACATCCTCCTTGACGTGCTTCCGTGGTGAGCAATTGTCACACCTGGATCTGGACAGCTGACACTGAACCGTTTAAAAGATGATAGTGGACAGGGTGTGCCAATTCAAAAATCTCATGATCAGAAGTCTGAAAGAGAAGTTAAATAACTTATCAAAATAAGAAAAAGAGGAAGCTCGTGTGTGTCGATATATCTGGGGTAGGTAGAGTGTATTCAGGCTTAACACCAGTCTAAGATATTAATCGGACAATCCTGTAGACGTATGCAGAACTACCACATGGTATTGCTGAGGCACTTGAACTTGTGAGGCAAATCGAGGACATTGTGTCTTTAAGGAACTCAACATTCATATCATGTTCTTATACACATTTCAATAGTTTTATAGAGATTATGTTGACTTGTGGGTTTGATTTTCTCATCTGAAATTGATCACATTGTATCTAATGCATAATGTTCATCGCAAATTAAGCAGCGCGTTATCTCCTGTCACTCCAACATTTCCTCATGTTTTTCATGCGTTTATAAGCGGTCTATGTGTACTTCTTGTAAAGCAGTTCCTACATTGAAAATGGTCACATACCAGCTTCTCCTACTGTTTCATTCCGCTTCCATGGCGCGAAACGTGAAACACCAATCAAACAAATAAATACAAGTGATTATGGATTTATAGCTAACACAAGATAATTGTTGTGATCCGTTATTAGTTTCGCCTTGATGAATTTTGTATTAAATTATTATTTTATTTGTGTGGACTTCAAAATTGCAGCTACGTTTGTAAGCAGTAAAATTCCCAAATCCATAATCCACAAATGGCAACGTCCATTTTGTTATGATAGGTTTGGGGCATTTTAAGTCTGTTAAAACTACAATCTGAACGTTAGAACGGTCATAAAGCCAACTCTAGTATCTAGACTAGACACTCTAGGACTACTCTACTCTCTTGGATGTTTATCTTTAGCGCTTTGACTTCCGGTAAAACCCATTTAACTGTGCACAAGGCACACGATTACTTTCACACAAAAGGTCCAATGGTTAAGAGATCTAGAACAGGATTCCTTGTTGCGAAGGACTCCTCAGTCATCTGTATTGCCGAATGTTACCATTCTCATAAAACTTATCACGATAAACACATCGAAAAGATAAACGGTATTAATAAGCTGGGGAAATATGAACTGTCTTCATGAATGATTGACTGAACAGCATGGAGACTCTACAGCATCTGACTCTCCGAAAGTGACAAGCTGCGGCTTTGTAGGTTGTGCCTAATCAACCCCGATCCACCGTCTTGAATGTACTTAACAGGTTAGAGGTCGTCAACTGTCGTCAAAGTGCAACAGCATTTGTTCAACAGATAACATATATTATGGAAGTTCAATTAATTTTTTTTATTTACCATATATGTAAAGAAATTTTACAATGGAGTGAAAAAGAAGTGACGGGAAAAAAGGTCGTACGAACTTGTTCCAAGAAGGTTCCAAGGTCCTGTGGGGAAGTGTTATATGCTTTTAAGGGTTATTGTTGTGGCTATAACTTGTTCACTGTGTAGGTTGAGAAGTTCATTTGGACTAAAGGAAACACGTGACAAATGTACATTTATTTGCTCCGATTCATCCCGACTGTTATCTGCATGGCCCACTCAAAATGTTAGTTCCTTAAAAGCCACGTTTTCCGTCTAAATATCCTCAGGGTTTTTTGTTTTGTTGTTATTATACTTTTTTAACTTTTGTCTTTGTACAGAATAAATTCGGATAATTTTAACAAGATGTCTTTCCCATTCTACCAATTTGACATAAATTATATATGTCATTTGGATTTGTTCAATCCCCATTTTAATTAACTTCATACGCACACAAGTTTACTACTTACACTCTTTGTCATTTCGTACTGCTAACTAAACCAAATCTTAATTGCTTCCTTTGCACTCTGTGTGTCCAGTTTGACGATTCCCTTTTTTAAATAAGCTGGGAAAAGTTCCACTTATTGTTGAAATATTCACAAGACCCTTACCATGTTTAACTCAGTTGAGATTCTCACCTGAACTTATTGTAGAAATGTGCCTATTTCTATTCTGAGCAGACGTGGAAAACAAAGTCATTCATCACAAACAGACAGCTACTGACTAAACAGCCGCAGGATCATTTCGCTCAGCAAATGGTCGTCTAGCTTGAATTACGATCTAACAGTTAAACCAGGGTACTTGGGTGTCTTGACGCATAAGGGTGCTGAGATTGATCACTGCCTGTTACATAGGCTGTAAAGAGCATTGTGTTTTATTGTTACTTTGATGAGACACGTAATCACGAGTCACTTACCTGTGATTTATCAAACATCCTTGCAGACTCTGTGGCTTGACTCTCTCTGATAAACATATTTCCGTTAACAATTTACTATAGACTAGACGTTAGACGAGCAAAAATATTATTTTACAAAATTCATGTATTTTTTTTGTGTTAAGTATTTATAAGTAGGGTCAGTGAGAGAAATTTAAATGGAGCCGTATACTCAATTCGCACTTTCGTTTACAGATCATTTTAGGAAATTTTGTGTTAGAAAAGGTTTGGTATAAGTCACCATGAACTCTTATTACAGATATCAACTTATGGCGTTTGCTAAATTTTACGTATCAGGTCGCAGGATGGGAGCCCCCTGAGCTGTGCTGCTCTCTGAGCTAAGGGCATCGGGAAGCCGATTTGTTAAGATACCATATGAGTGCAATCACCTTGTGTAACGCGTAAAACCCCAATCAAATAAACAAACAAGTACAAATCAGGTTATTTATTTAGGTGAAGGCATGCTTATTTACAACAGTCAGATACTGATGTAGTCGTGACAGCTCTAATCGCTTCTACGCTTTTGGAAACACCTAGGGATCTCTGAGATAGCAATGACATGCGCCACGAGGATACGTTCCAATTAAGTCCAAAGGCAAAATATGTGTGTTTATCTCATGAACATTTGATTGTCTCAAGAGAGCTACACGAACGAATTCAAATGATTGTCAGGTTTCCAGTACATACATAGCCAGTCTTTTTTTTTTTTATTCCTATCTGTGTTTGTCACCTGTCATAATCCCCGGATGAGAATACGCTTACAAAAAGTGTCATCAGGGATAACATTGGAGGTCTTCAAGGCGTCTTAAATTAATTATCTTGTAGAATAGGCTATATTTGAATTGATTAACCACGACATATATATTGATCCATTTTTTCCAAATGGGTGCATTTATTGTATACTATGGAAATATCGCTGTTATGTTTGGACTCAAAATGATGGATGTATAAATTGCAGGTTAGATGGCAGTTCCCTGTTCCACTATAATAATATCCTGAAATGTAGACAACTGATTAGTGGGAAATGTGAGATTATGCTCACAGTTCATTGACATCCATTCAGGACCGAATTTGATAATTTTGATATCAGCATGAAACAGATTTGTTTATCAAATTTCATTACTTGGTTCAATCGGATTGATTCACATATCATGCAAATTAATGAGTCGTTATGTACTCTATGTTGGCCTTTTTTACTACAGGTTTATTTATCAAATGATAAAAAAAGCGATGACCCGGGTCAAGGGTACTGTACTCACTGCACTATATGGTAGTCATACATGTACATAAACACAACTGCAAGACGCTGGTTGTGCCATCTTTACGTTTATATCCATGAAAACTATCAACATTGATTGCTAATCAAATATTAAGCAGTTCATTTCGATCTCTGTTTAGAGCACTTCTAGATATAAATGATAATGATATTTTTTACAGGTTGCGTTCCTGGAATGCTGTGACGTTTAAGTGGAATTTTGCTAGCAAGCATCGACGGAATCTTGGCACAGTGCCAGCTAGCTTGAGCGAGCGTGTACACAATGGAAAAACGTCACGGCATTCCACTAAAACGCCACAGCATTCCAGGAACGCAACCTGTAGGCGAACTAAACTGATGCGGATTATTGTTTACCCATTGAATTTGGTGGGTCAAAAAGGGCGGACTATTCTGATCCGGATCAGATTTGGTCCACCTTTTTCTGGCCGTGTAAACACAAACACAAATCTGATCCGGCTCAGACTCACTAATTTTGGCCGTGTAACCGCGGCTTATCTGTTTAACTATTTAACTGTTGATAAAATTGTGACGTGTCATGAACTAAAGCTTCAACATGACCGTGCTTCAAAAACAAGATTACAGCTGTCGTGGATGTGTGGTGTTAAGAATCAAGTTATCATAATCACTAAGTACTGATTTATCCGATGGTATTATCATCATTTTGTGGATAAGTCAATGTACCTTATATGAGAATTTGTTACAGTGTGTCAAAGCAGGAAGACAAATCTATGACAATTTCGAGAGATGTTTTATTGCAGAGGTGTCGTGGGGCACAATAAATATGACAGTCCATTAGTAATGAGTTTTATAGGTCGAGGTGACCGAGAGTACATGGTGATCAATCGCAATATAATGTATACCCTACTTGAATGCTATAAATTGATGTAACAGGTCTACTCATATCGGATCTTTATTTTTGGCGCCATTACATTTATCGATTGCATTCTTAACTTGAATTTTCTCCAGAAGCAGAGAAAAACAAATGTTTTCAATTAATTGTTCATACATTTTAATTTATTTTAATTTTAATGATTTTTTTAAAAATAATTTTTTTTGTTCATACATTTATCCCATCGTAAAACCAGTGGTATTCCTGAAGTTGTCCCGTTTAAAATCATTATTTTAGTTAAAGTCCATGACCAACCCAGTGCAAGTCACTCTAAATGTTTGAATTCTATTTTCGCTTTATACGGTTTTTGTCTGTTCAACAGATTTGGCACAATTAGTGAACTCTAGATTTGAATTCTTGGTAAACCATAAATGCGTTTGTATACGTGGGTAAATTAGAGACCTAGCGGGAACTAACCGTCAGTCAACACAGACTTTGATTAGTATCAGAAACATTGTTTTAGACCCGCAAGTCATAATCTCATATAAAATGAGAATTAAATGTATAGTGAAAAGTTGAGTAGTGAAAAGATTGGTGTGGGAAGAGTGGTTGCCTTTGGTGAAAACTTTGCGTTTTAATTTGCTTTGTAACACGTCTTCTCCATTTGAAACAATGAAACATGGCTGTTCTGTAATGAGCTAAAAGACATTAACCAAATATGGATGTTGCCACTCATGAGATGGAAGAAGAAATTGACATCCAAACCTTGCTTCAAAACATCTTAACTTTGGTGTAAAAACATAGTAGTCTCGAATATCACAAGAATGGTATGTTTGCTGCGCCGGACTACTGTTATATTTGTAAAGTCTCTGTATGCATTAGTATTTAAAGAAACACATTCACTTTCCGGGGATTATAAACGAGCTTAATGCTCTCCTGGGGAAAGACCGGGTTTTCTAATCTTCTCAATGTGTCGGTCAAGATGGAAAGAAATTGACAAAAATCTGCCCCAAAAATGTTTTATTACCAGATTTACTTGGAAACACGTTCACGAGGGCGTAATTCACATGCGAATTTGTGTTGATGTCACGGAGAAGTAGTTAACTGATTGTTTTTCGAACTCATTTGTCTTTTAAAGAAGAAACGGTTATTTATCCTTACTCTGACCAATAGGTGCAGTAAAGCCCACTCCTAAAAATATCATTTTCTTTTATAGTTTGAAGTGCTCTAAACAGAGATCGAAATGAACTGCTTAATATTTGATTAGCAATCAAAAGTGATTAGTTTTCATGGATATAAACGTTAGGATGGCAGAACCAGCGTCTTGCAGTTGTGTTTATGTACATGTGTGACTACCATATAGTGCAGTGAGAATTGTAGCCTTGACTCGGGTCATCGCTTTTTTCTATCATTTGATAAGTAAACCTGTAGTCAAAAAGACCAACATAGAGTACATAACGACTCATTAATTTGCATGATATGTGAATCAATCCGATTAAACCAAGTAATGAAATTTGATAAACAAATCTGTTTCATGCTGATTTCAAAATTATCAAATTCGGTCCTGAATGGATGTCAATGAACTGTCAGCATAATCTGACATTTTTCACCAATCAGTTGTCTACATGTCAGGATATTATTATAGTATTGTTGGCGTTAGTGAAACAGGGAACTGTCATCTAACCTGCAATTTATACATCCGTCATTTTGAGTCCAAACATAACAGTGATATTCCAAAAGTATACGATAAATACACCCATTTGGAAAAATGGATCAATATATGTGTCGTGGGTTATCAATTCAAATATAGCCTATTCTAAAAACTAAAAACTAAAGACGCCTTGCATACCTACTATGTTATCACTGAAGACACTTTTTCTAAGCGCATTCTCATCCGGGGATTGTGAAAGATAAAACACAGATAGGAAAAGAAAATAGGCTGGTATTCACTGGTTATGTGTGAACTGGAAACCTGACAATCATTTTAAATCTTTCGTAAAGCTCTCTTGAGACAATCAAATGTTCATGAGATAAACACATATTTTGCCTTTGAACTTCGAAAGGTGTTTTCAAAAGCGTGGAAACGATTGTAAATAAGCATGCCTTCATGAGTTTATGTAAATTAGCCTGATTTGATTTGTTTGAAAATTTTCTTCGATTGTATGAATGGCACATCTCAAAGACACATTAAAGGAAGTTATAATATTCATGCTTATATACATTTTATGTTACATTTCTGTGACATAATCGGATTAACATTATCAACTGAAAAGGCTGATTGGCCTCTGGAAAGAACAAAATGTCGCTATTTGATGATATGGATAAATAATGATATAAACCCTTAAGGATCTCTGCTAAATCCTGTCTGAAAGCGGATTATTTGTCACAATGTACATAAATACTGGTCAGAAGTGAATGAGAGGATTCAAGACGGTGGGAATGATTTAAAAATGGATAAATATATGTATATACATACAGATGTTACATGAAGTGGAATATGGCTGTTAGGAAAGCATATTGACACTATTGCTTTGGTCTCTCATGCTGTAGATGCGTATAACGATTAATTCCAAAAAAATTCTTGAATATCTTTTAGAATAAGGATTTATTGGTGCATTTACATTAACGTCTTCAATAAATTTTAGAATCTTAAATGAAACAAATCATCAATTGGATGTCAAATTATTGTCACATTTGAACTTTGAACACAGTTGATACTAATATTTACAAAAAGCACTGATTTGTGCAGCTATTAACGACAAGGAAACTGATCGTGACGAGTCACCAACTGACAGTGATTTACCCCGGGAATTTCCGGTAAAGAGAGTCACCCAATAAGATCAATTAATCAAATCTCAGCTACATGCTGAGCAAATATTCTTCCCATGACCTAGAAACGAGATGTGTAAAAGGACCGGCCGTTGAATCCGTGTGTATCTTTAATGTACTAAGCGTCTCAGCGACCTCAGAGGCGTGAATCGGAGAAAACTTATTTTGCCATAGTGTTCATCAAATAAAGCGGAATTAAATAAAAGTACAGTCACAAAATAGTATTCACACGAGACAAAAAATGTAAGCCATATCCATAAATAAAGGAGAACTACTCTTTTTATACATCCATGATACGATAATACTCAGTGGCAGAGTAAGTTGGTAATTAACAGTGTTATTTCCGTATAAAAGAATGGAAATAGAGTGCTGTAAAAAATACACAAACTATATAAGTATATTGCCGAAATGAATAAGGCAGCTTTGTTTCCCGTATGAACGCTTCAGAATTATTTATATCAATCATAGAAACAACCCAAAGCTCACTGAAAACAATTCAAATTATTATAATAAGTAAAGCACAACTGTTACAGAAAAATATTACTCCTATTAACAGAAAGAAGATAGTACATTTTGATTGGCGACCTTCACAAAGATGACACGATACAAGTCCAGAACAGGTACATATAGGTATGAGTAAGACTAATGTATTCATAGTTCCCTGAGCTGATCTAAATGCAAAAAAGATGAATTTTGTTCCTTGAACTCTATCAATCAATTGCAAGTCTTAATGCAGACACCGAGTTGCTAATGCTGGACGAGTTACACTCATTACGAATAGGGAGCCTTTACACCAACATGAACAGTCTTAAAGGAGTTGACACTGTCTCTTACAATCTGTTGGCCAGAGGTAACTGGCTTATATAAGAGTGTTTCGTGTTCCACTAGAATCAATTACTCCCCAGTAACACGAAACTAAGGTGTGTCATGGCAACAGGGAACCAAGACAAACGTTAATGAAATAAATAGTGCTTTTGTGCGTGTCGACGACTTCAGTTGTCAGTATACTTCAATACCTCCCAACGCAAAACGTTTTCAACTATTATCGTGAAAAGAATACGCAACGCAATAGTAGTGATTCTATGTCATGTAACCCCATAGATAAAGGAAAACTACTTGTAAAATCTTTTTATAAATCGGTGATACGATAATACGATAATACTCAGTAGCACTGAGTGGCCCACTGCGAACGCTCTTGTGTATGATGTCGAGTCAAAGGCACCTGCAGAACTGTTCTACATGTTCAATCCTGTCTCATGAAGACGACGACTATTAATCTATGTAGAATCATGTACATCACCAGAAGCATTCCTTAGATCATTTCTTTGCAGTTTCCAGGCGATTGCAAGTCCCAACGTCTCCTCCACCCTATGGCAATAAATAATATAAAAATTCCACGAAATTGCAATCAAACAGGCCGTTCGATTTACATTTGATTTACATTTGTCGTAAATGCTAACTCCCACTAACACACCAGTAGAGAGCATTGGGCGGACAACATTTGATTTTGGAGGCATTTGAGTGGAGATTTGCTAACGAAAGCTGAATTGTTCAATTAGCGGTGGGAAGATGTGTGTTAAGTAAAGGCGGAAACTTTGACAGATCGTGACTTTCTATGAATGTCGAATCTCTGATGGGTTTCTTAGATTTGTCAACCAAAGACATGCAATATGCCAGTAACCCTACACAGCGTTGACCGTTGCATAAGCATCTACAGCTGTAAGTTAAAACCATTACCAACAGTTAATTTATTGGCATCCCAAATTGATTAATACAACTACATGCCACAAGCGCTTATTTTCGTTATATATCGTTATTCACTTCTGCTTTTCTGTAAATGTTTAATGTGAACAAAAACCCTTGTTTTCGTTTTGGGCCTCTGGTGTACAAATCAAGAACAAAATGGTCAGCATTTGTAATTACTTATGTGCATAGTAAATCACCTGTACCTAAAGGGAATATTCTTATCACGTTTTCTTGCCTTGACAAAAAGAATAGGAAATGGTACTTAGATTCACCTGTTTCATAAACATTTGCTGTTGATTCTGTTCAAGTGTACATGTAGACATCGTGTGCCTTAAATATTCCATTCAAGTTTTATTCATGTTCGTTATCGTAACATTGGAATTATTCAGTCTGCCTTTCTAACCGTGCTTAATATAAGCAACGCATGCTATAACGCTGTTGGTTGTTTTCTTTATTTGGAATTTACTGTTTCACGAATATACGCTTATTAAATTGCAAAGAAATGTTTTGATGATGACAAATCACTCCAATTATAAATCATATTACCTACCCAAAATCTATCCCAGACGCTTAATTTTCTCGATTACTTTTAAGGGACGATTGAAGTAAACAGGACCCAAACCAAAAATCAGCTGAACGGAATGAGCTGAACATTTTTCATCGAGAGCATACATATATATCCATGCAGTAAAAGACACACATCCATCATTAATGGAGAATTTGTTCCAAACAGTCTAACAAAACGTCCCTGGTTCTAAAGCCCGTGCATTTTCTTTTAGTAGTCATAATAATTTGCTGAACACAACTCAGTCTCTATCTCTTCAGTATGCATTATAAATATCCTCCTCAACTATGATTAAACGTGAAAGAGAAAACACAGATGGTTGTAAATGTCCGATGCTGCTGCAGAACGTGGCTAATCAAACGCTTCATCAAATCTATTTATGTCCCGTCTTTAAAGAAGTGATTGCTGCTTTGGTCCAGTTTTTATTTTAGCAGATTGAACATTAGGTTTTGGTCAGATTTTGTAAATTGTTGGCTTTTAAAAGAATGGCATACTTTTCTCAGTTGGTTGAATCCGTCAAAAAACAGCAGTTGTTTTCCTCCGTCACGTATTGTTTAATACTTTATCAAATATTATGTTGATGAATACAACTAGATACATATTGAGTGCACGTTTAGCCACTTCTTCATGACTGGTAGTTGTGAACTGTAAATATGGGATCGTCAACCACTTTGCTGCAGTGTTACCATTTATCCCTCACTTTTCCATAATCTATATTATTATATTATTTGAATCAGCTAAAACATCCTGAACATTCTATAGACCATTTGAATCAATAAGTTAGATGAAACGACCGATTGAATCCACCCTGGTACAGCGCCTCAGCAAGATAAAGTGGGCAATTTACGGATAATCGCGTTTCAGAGCCTGAAGCCGGGAAACGTGTTACACAGAAATGGCACATCATGTTATCACCTTTAAGTAACCCTTAATTTCTTTTGACGATACAATAGCAGAAACATTGTCAGAGCTTTTTAATTCCAGAGGAATTGTTCGCGTGCTTGTTATACGCGAAAACACTCGACAATCAGTTGTTTATGGCAGTTCGACATCACTACTAACTGTGTTGTATGACATGAGTTATCTTTAGTGAATTAAATTTATCCTAATTATACTCCCATGTGGTGCGTACCTGTAAGTATCAATATTCCAGGTTTGCATCGTCTGTCCTTCAAGGCCATATACATCGAAAACATTGATGTAATGCTGGAGCCTAAACTACCCGTAAGGGTAAACTTTGCCCGGAATATTTAATGTTTTTTGCGCCAGTTTACTATTTCTTATTTCCCAGGGTTGGATGATCAGATTTAAAGATGTGTTTCGTCTTTATCTGTGAACATTTAAATTAGTAATCAGCTGTAACCTAAGTTGTTTTACAGATCAAGTCTGTGTATAAAATCTTTGACTATAAGCAATCATCTTGACATATATATTATAACCTATAACCCACATAAAATAAGCTCAATATTTTTTTTTTCTCACATTGCGAATTTGTTTGATTATAACATTTTAGCTGTAATAAAAAACAACGAAATTGAATCTAGTATGTTTAATATGCCAGCAAACATGTCAAATTAATCCCATTAAAATGTATCCAGTAAACTTGGTACTAAAGCTTGATAGTGTTTCACAACTAGGCCAGCTTCAAAATCCACCAAAATAAACCTTCACTGGTAACTATGTAAAGGGAGTTGTGTTAACGTTTATCCCAAGACGATAATAAACCTGACGCAATTAACTGCTTTATTATCGCTCTGAGATACGTTAAGCGAAAGGAATAATTAATCTGTGGGAGTAACAAATAAATCAATAAGGGATACAAGATACCGTCCGAAACCTAAACGCGACCATCTGCAAGAAAACATTTGTTTAAATCTTGTATTATGAGAAACTCCTAAAACGAAACATGCGAGACGTTTTTACGATATGGATCGATAGACATTCTCCATGCAACTATCAACAAATCTCACAAAAATGAAAGCCGTTCCAAAATTTCATTTCCCGGCTAAAGTAAAAAATGCCCTTTGGTTCAAGAAAGTGTATATATACATCGAACACACTATATTTCCTTGAATGAAAAATATATCTTGCGGTATAGAATTGATTTGTATATATGTTAAAGGTTAGTCATGGTCTTCTTCAAAGAAACTGTCCAAACCACCTCAGGTGCGACATACATCTAAGTTAGTCACCTCTAGCAGTGACAGCATTGTGCCATCATTGTAATACGTTTTAGGGTTTTCATTTTGTTAGACTGGCCCCAGGAAACTGTAAGCTTACATACCACAGTAGACACAACAACGTTTTAACAATGTCGTATGGACAATATGTAACAATAAACTGTACACAAATACAGGAATATTGCCCACAGAAAGCACGCACCGGAGGGATATTCCATCGTTTCATTGAAACATTCTTGGAATATTCCTCTACAGGATTTGAGATATTTCAAGAATCGTTCTAGAACAATTTAATACGAATATTATTTTTAACAGTAGACACTTCTTACATCCGCTGGGTGTATTTTTTAGTTAAATCCTATGTGTTTTTTCTAAATATACCAAAATGAGATCAGCACAATAAACCCCGTTCCCAATCCAGACATTTCTAGCCTGTCTCAATGCTTCAAAGGTAGGCCTACTTGAGACAGAATCAATTCTATAGATTCTTAGATTTGTTGTCTAAGGGCTATTAAGCGACGACATCCGTGCAAAGATTTGTGCGGGTCAAAATACAGTATAAACACGGGGGGGGGGATATTTTATATATATTTGTGTAAAGAGTAAAGAGTAATAACACTGGTACAGGGATATCGACTAATCAAAACCGATAATTCATCATGTTCTAGATAAATACTTAGAGACAATTTTCTGGATAGATCTTGATCTTGAGTTGTTATGGGAAACCTTTATACACCCGAGTTCGAATACCAGTGGAGGCAAGCACAATTTTCTTTCTCTACATTTATAAAAAATATATATATAAAGATTGACTTCAGTAGCCTGAAAACGGTCGAATGCGAAACATACCGAGATTCAAGATGAGGAGTTCTGAATCGTTTTTAGTTCACTACGTAATCAGTACATAACGACACAGAACACTGCTGGATAAAAATGTGTAATTTGAAGCTTCTGCATTTACCGATATTAACTTGTCAAATTAAATGATTCCCAATTCTCTCTGAGATAGTTAATGTTTTGAAATGCTCACTTCAGGCATTGGTTACATTTAAAACGAAATTTTATTAGTCAAGGAGAGGAGTAGGAAGGCGACCAAAGTAAATAAATCTACCTCAATAACTTGAATTTTGTTTTGAAATTATTGCCGCGGTGCAAGTTGTTAACCATCAGACCAACATCAAATAGAACATTTTGATAAAAACTTCGCACATAATTGAATTTGTCTGTATCGCACAGGGCGATGCGGACATTACAATGATTTGGTATTGCATAGTAATGTAGCTTAGCAAGTCTTAAGAATTGTACTGGCATTGCAGGAATTGCACTAGAAAACAAGCGTTCTTAGCCAAAGCAATGTTTAAATACTCAATGTGTAAGACGAGAGAACGAGGTATGTTTTTGGGACCATGTAAAGAATATCGAAGTTGAATATATATGTATTTGCTCCAACGATTCCATTTAATATAACAAAATTGTAAATCTGGAGCCCAGAAACAATAGCAAGAGATGTTTATAATACAAACAGTTAATTATAACGGAAATAAATAGATCATTACCAAAGAGTTCCGTTTCTATAAAAATGGGTTTCAGCTTA